>NDGM011074814.1:0-12226 GCA_002564305.1 Octomys mimax
AAAGAAAGAAAGAAAGAAAGAAAGAAAGAAAGAAAGAAAGAAAGAAAGAAAAGAAAGAAAAGGGAAAAAAAAGTTCTTGCAATTGAGTAGTCTGTTTCCTCCTCCGTGTCTTCCCTCTTCTCCTTCTCTTCATTCTTGTCTTTTTCCAAGCTCTGCCTCTAACTTCCTCTCTTCTTCCTCCTTCTTGTCTCTTTTCTCTCTTTTTCTCTGAGAAATTGGTGTTTTATCCCTTCTATTTTATCAGGCTAACAGAAAAGATCAGTATGTCCTGTAGAGACCCTGCTCTTCTCTATATGACATAACTCTCATGCCACATAGCAAAGACATCCTGGGCACCTGAACTGAATTACTTAGCATTTGTAATCCAGATGAGCAAGATGTTTATGCTCATTGTTTTTATGACTTGACTCAGCCTTTTTTTCTTTCCTGTTTCCCTCTTAAATACCGTGGACATTCAAAAATAGAAATACAGAAATCCACTTTTTCTTTCTTCCTTTTTTCCCATTTATTATGAATATAGCTAATATTTGGTAGTCAGTTTATGCTTGTGAAGTTGGAGGATTTACTTAGAGCTGTATGCTCTGATATTAGTGGCATATGCAACCATTTAGATTGCTTCTCAGAACAGATTGCTGGACTGCACCCCCAAATTTCTAATTTAGTTAGTCTGAGAAGGACTCTAAGATCTTAGTTTCCATTAAATATCAAGGTTTACTGTGGTGTTGCTGATTGAGGAATCACATTTTGAGGATAAAAATGTGCTGTGTATTCTCTACAGGCACACAAAAGAATGAAGGAACTAGGCATAGAGAGGTGAGATTAATTTTTAAGTATATATATTAATTTTTAAGTATATATTTCCCTCATTGGAATGTATCACTGCTATATCTGTAACTACTGAAAATAGATAATATTAATGTTGAAAGAAATAGTGGAAAAATTGGAGATCATTTAAATGATATATGCTATTGCTGTGAGATATACTATAGTTGATGTTTGACTCATAGTAACACGGCTACAGTTAATGTATTTCATAGCCTTATAATTGCTTTTGCAAAGGTGACATCATTTATTTTGGACAACGTCCTTTTAGATTATGAGTGATCATTCACATTTAATGAGTGAAAACATTCCAGAGAGTTTGAGACACAGGAGAAAGACACACTAGTTCTCAGAGCTCGTCAGATCCTGCTCTTTCCCTCTCTGTCTCCCACCCTGCCCCATCTGATGTTCCGCTCATGCTATCCTTGGGACCATGGAAAACCCCAGGCAGAGCACTGGGCAGGCCACTCAAGGAGAGCCTGAAGTGGCAGATGCCTATGTAGGCTGTGGGCTCATGTTCTCAATTACCTGCTGGATGAATTGTGGCAGAGAGTTAACCTACCTGGGGCTCAGATCCATTGTACATAAATAAGAATAGAGAAATGTCTTCTTAGAAAAAGAAAGGTGAAAATCAAATTTCTTTTTCTTTCTTTTTCTTTTTTTGTGGAACCGGGGATAGAACTCAGGCCCTTGCACTTGCCAGGCAAGCACTTATTCTACTGAGCTATCTTCCTGGCCCCCTCAAATTTCAAAATGCATTTGTAATTTAATCTATTCATACCAACCCTGTTTCATAACAGATGAAGAGAGGTTTGGGTAGATACAAAACAAGTTAGAAATTCATGAAAGGACAAGAGTTGTGTGTGATTTTTATGACTTCTGATAGTTTTACAGCATATGTATTGGATAAAATGATGATTAAATTATACACACATAAGCTACTTAAAGCAAACTATGAGCAAAGAATATGAAATTACCTTGTTAAGGATGTAATCTACTCGTTGGAAATAGCAGTGTGAAGAAAAAAAATACTATACGTGGCTCTGTACTCTAAAATCAGGACACAAGCCTGTTACAGGGAAAGGAACAACAGCATGCAGCTGTCTCCCCAAAGGGAAACATTTTGATTCAACCTTTCTCCTACCAACTCTCTTCTTTTTCCCTTCGAATGTTTTCCAAAAAGTTTTGAAATATCTGTTCTCTGAATTTCACATTTGTTCATATTGTCATGCAATTTGTTTGCATCTACTTAATGTAATGCAAATTTTACACATTTCCTTTAATGGCCTTGGAAACCCTTCCTTGCTTGGGAATATATCTATATACATATCTACGTCTATCTATCTGTCTGTCTGTCTGTCTGTCTATAGTTCTATAACTCAGACCTAGTTATGTTATGTTCACTTTTATTTAATTCAAATAAAACAAAGAATATTTAAACCACAAGCTACATAAAAGACAATATTGAGTCCTCAGCCCCTCATTTCATAGAGAAACAGCCCCTCATTTCATAGAGAAACACTAATAGGTGTATCTAAAAGCAGACAACTACTGAGTGACGGAGTGTGCCGAAGCTGAAGAATTCATCACTCCTGTAACCTTTCTTCTGTTGTAGACCACTGTGCTCAGACTGCAGACTTTACCTTTTCCTAGGAAACTAAGGAACATTTCAGAGTCAAATCAAAGGCCTTCACTGTAAGACAGAAAAGACAGAAAATACTTACAGGCACCTGCGCAGCATGCATCGAAGCCCTAAACCTATTTGTACTCAACACTGACATGTTGAGTACAAACGACTGACATGTTGAGTACAAACATGTATAGCGTGTGGCTTTTCCTTTGTCAGTTCTGATTTTTTTTCTTAACATCTACTTTTTCTGTGCTGAGAATCAAACTGGAGACCTTGCATTTGTCAATCAAGTGCTGTACCACGGAGCTATATCCCCAGCTTCCTGATTTCTTCTTTTAGGAAATGTGGAACAAAGATATGTACATGAGAGGAATGTTGGTGTGGCAAAACATGACAAACTCTGCTCAGAATACATAAATTAAATAATAAACAAGTCTTCACTTGGTTTCTTGGTTCTCACAGTGTTCCGCTGTCCTGTAAAGTGCATCTCCTTCTGTATCCTGTATCTGTAGAGGTAAATTTGCTGTCTCTGCTGTGATCAGTTTGTTGTCTTTTCTGCGGGTTTTCTCTTGTTCTTCCATCCTTATTCTTTTTCTGCATATAACTCTGTGGTCTCTTTCTCCTCTACTTGTTCTTTACAAGTATCTTTCCTTCATCCACAATGAGTAGAACTTATTTACATGTAAACTGGTTGCAGTCTTATCCTTCTGTGTTCTTTTCCTGCCCTGTGCTTTGAAGACCCTTTCAACCATGTGCCATGTGTGCTCTCAGAAACTAACCTCCATGAACTCGGCACATGGAAAATGGGTAAGACATATTCTCTTCCTGGTTAAGAAATCTCCCGTCACTGCAACTGTTAAATGTTTCATGTTCTTGCCTTGATATTTGCTTTACAAATTTTTGATATACCTTTGCCTCAGCAAAATATGTGGCACTTGTCTGAGTTCCACTTCGACCTCACACCAGTGTTGAAACACCAAGTTTTAAAGAACAAGTAGGAATAAAGGATATTCTTAAGATAGCTGGAGAATCACTGACTAGAATATTTCTCCATTATTTTGCAACTCTGTTATGTCGCCAACAACATTGCAAGATTTGGCTTGTGTACACCTGGAAAATGTGAGACTTGAATATTTCATGTTGACACTCTGACTTCACTTCCCCTGAGGGTAGGGGAGGGAGGCTGAACTGCATGTGTTAAATCTGTCCTTACACAGTAACAGCATGTGTTGCAGGGGCCTTCCTGGTGGCATCTCAGCCTTCCAAAACTTACTCCCTATCATTTTACCCCAAATAAGTTGGTTTTAGCTGTTTCTGTATTGGAAAAAAAGTATTATTCCGAGTCAGCTTTAGCCCCAGGTAGTGGAGGCAGATGCTTACAGGACATGGCTCAAAGCAAGTCCAGAAGCCTCCTACAGAAAATGCTTTTCCTAATAGCCTTACTGAAATTCTCATATTAGTCACTTCCTTGGAATGAAACTGAGAAAAAAATCTCTGATAAAACATACAAGTTATCTAAAAGTTGCAGCACATAAAGCCCCTTTCACTTACTGATCAAATTAGATAAGCAGACATTTAAAAGACTAAAGATAAAATAGCTGTGATGGGAAAAGGGAGGAAAACAAGGCATGGAACATGTCCAGACTGGGAATGGCCAGGGTCTGAAGCACAGAAGGAACGGATGAAAAGGGGGATGCCGTGAGAGACATCACTCATGGTCTTCAAGGAAAAGACCCAGTGCTGTGCTACTGTGCAGCCATCTTAGTGTCTGTCCACGTCAGAGTTTACTGGGTGACACTGCACAAGGCACTGCAGTGACACAAGTCTTTATTCGCCAAGAGCTTATGAAGGAACAGCAGCAAGTGAGTACAATGTGCCAATCTGCATATGAGGAATAGTGATAGGCAGCGTGGAACTTGTCCCAAGTCTAAAACATACAAACAGCCAGGATTATAACGGGTGCTGAAATTTGCTACCTCCAAAATCCATTTTCTTAACTCTGGTAAGAACCCGCAGGAGTTATAGATGACCTATGACCAAAAAAAAAAATTCTAATAGTCACAGTTATTTAAATGTTCAGGTAGTTAGGATAGAACTACAGCTTTTTGGCTGAAAGTAGGACATTCCTTCTAGAGCACTAGCTTAAGCAACACGATTTGTTAATAGCTTAAACATCAAACAGTTTATTGGTAAACTATGTTCTTAAGAATTAAAGAAGGTTAGTAGGACTATTACATATTATATATGTGTGTTTAAGCCTCCTTCTTTAGTCAATGACTATGTCCAATTAAAATATGTGAATTAAATATGTGTGTATAAAATTCTGTTCTGTACCTTTGAAGTATTCTGATTTGGCCATTGTCTTTTTGAACAGAGACTGGCACTGGCTTTCTCTAGCTCACAAAGCAGAGAGGCGATAAAAGACTGTGGGAAGGCCATTGAGGATTTGTAAGCAAGACATTCTGTCCCGGTATATGGCCGAGGAGACTACAGCATCTAATTGGATACACTTATAAGCCACAAACATGTCTGAATGACCAAGGGCCAGCCACAACCACAAAATAACGGGAGAGAGGACCAGAGTCAGCAGGGAAGGCCTAGGAAGAAGGCCAGGCCGATAATGGAAGGGGACATGAAGGTACACATTAAGCTCTCCAAAGGGGAAAAAAATAAGCAAAATTTCCAAGATACTTCTAACAAAAAGTTGAAGTATTAACATTTTTGCTAAAGTAGCAAAAATGGCAAATTTGCTGGTTTCACTAAGTACATTATGTTCTTTTTTTCCCCCCCTTGAAGTGGGGAGGTGGTA
Organism: Octomys mimax; assembly: GCA_002564305.1. NCBI lineage: Eukaryota > Metazoa > Chordata > Mammalia > Rodentia > Octodontidae > Octomys > Octomys mimax. The sequence continues at coordinate 5,262 of NDGM011074814.1, forward strand.
AAGCTTCACTGAGCAGTAGTAAGTGAGGATGTAAGAGACTTTTCAAAAGTGGTGCATCAACCAATTACGTGGAGTTCAGAGGGACCACTGGGAAATCAGCACATTTGGAGCCCTCCGAGCCGGCACCCAGTGTGTTAGCCCAGTTCCTGAGCAAGTTGAGGTTTCAGATGGGAGGGAAGCTGGCTTACTTTGTGGAGTGAAGCTGCCGCTGGAACCCAGGGTGCTTGATTGAAATTTCAGACATCTGATTTTGTCAGAGTTCGGTACCTTTCCTTTGAAGTGCCCTGCCTTAATAACCACTTTAACCCCTTGCCAATCTCTCCAGCAACGCGTCTCCCTATGATTGGGAAAATTAATGAACAGGCACTAGCTAATATAATTAAACCCAAACACTCCTGATTTCAGTATTAGGAAAAGCCACTGCCCTGATTTTCTCTTGACAACACAAAAGTCCTGCCATCCCCGAACTGTTTAATTATTGAAATGAACTGTAACAGTACACCGGATAGGGGCAGAGGTCGGCCCACAGTACTGGAAGTCAGCAAGCAGCAGGGGCTGACGGAGGAGCCTGCCAACGCCTCGGGCTGCCGCTGCAAACCCACACACTTTTTCTCAGGCAGCCAGCTCCTGATAGGTAGCCCGATAGTGGGCTTATTTGCTCATTTCCAAAGGTCCAACGATGCTTGCTTGTTTTAAGAAAAGCCAAACTATGCTCTGGTGACCGTCACGACAGCGCGATTCCCATGCCCCGCCACATTCCTCTTCTTAGATCCCAGGCTCTTTTTTTTCCCTCCCTACGTGCAGTCCAGGATGTAGACAAAATGAATTCCAAGTGACCTATGTAGAAGCAGATTTTTTTTAAAAAAAACAAACAGCAAATTAAATGCAAAAAAAAAAAAAAAAATCCTGTTCTCACTTTTTTTTTTCTTTTGGAAAGGAATATATATATTTTTTCTCAGAAACATTTTCTGGCAATGACAACAGAACTCAATTCTATTAAACCTTTTTTCCCCCTCCCCAATTTTAAAACACTAAGTATTAATCCTCAGTCTTGTTTAACTTTACTCTCTGTCTCTCAAGCCTAATAAATCTTAGAACAGTAAATTTTTAAATGGAGATATTAAATTTTCCTGCCTGGGTAGAGAAATCATTGGTTTCCTAAATTAATATTGATAATATTTAAGTTTCCAAAATAATAGATGAAACCCATGGAAAAATTAAAAATAATATAAGATAATTCACAATGAAATTATGGCTTTGAAATCTATGTTACCAAGTTACTTGATAATCATGAATTGTGATAAAATAAATGTATTTAATGCTTGATAAGATAATTCCAAAACTTTTTAGGTATTCTGATTTACAACCATTTAGAAAAAAACATAACTACAAAATGTACCAGATTTTTGATAATACTAGTGATTGATTGAAGAGAACTTGTGAAGGTGACAGAATTTACCTACCTTGTCCCTAACCTCGTTCCACACATTTCTGTATGCCGCCACCCTTCTTGCATTCACATTCTGTGCTTGGTATCGATAGAAACTGCTCTTCCTTTTCCTCAGTGTTGCTTTCTGCACCATCTCAAGTCACCTTTTGAAAACTTATTTTAAGGCTTCGAAGTGATGTCATTGAAGGACTTCATAATCTTAATAATTTAACCTGAACATATGGTGCCTTTATAAGACAACAAGAATAATGAAAGAGCCCACCAGATACTACAGTGCCTGCTGATAATTTTTCATCTCAATTGAGACATTTCTGAAAGTGAAGGGAGAGAAATTCATGTCTGCCCGTGTCAGAGCTCTCCCAGGTAACTGAGAGGACAGTCACCTAAATGATAGTCAAGAAACATGTTTCCCTGTGTCTTAGATGTCTCCAACTTATTTTTCTCAGGGCACTAACCTTCTTCCTCTTTCACATATTGTCTCTGTCATTGCAGCCTGACCTGCAAGATCCATTTTCCCTGCACTCTAAGGCCTCATCTCACCCTCCGGGACCACAAATATTTTGCAGCCATTCTAGAAAGATTTGCTAGTGACTATGATATCTCCCATCTAGCCTCCAAGAGTGAGGGCTGGCATTCCTTAGTTCCTCTGTCTTGCTGTACTCACCAGGCAGCGAATAGCACCACATATGAGAAAGCCCCACTGAATATGCACCCTTCCATGGGTGAAACAATAAGGACATGAGGAAATGCCACATGTCTATGATAAACTGACTCTATGATACACTAAGAACCAGAATCTAGCACTGTAAGAAGAACAACATATCCGCACAACACATGATAGTACATAGAGCCAACTCTGGCACAGCCATTCTAAATTTAGTTTCAGATGTCTTCAAACAAAAATATTATAGGTAGACCCCAGAAATCCTTCTGGTTAACTTTTGTGAAAATGTGAATAATGGCTAACAATGGTTTTCAAACACTAGTTTACATAGGCGCCTCCCAATTTACTTAGGTACTGGTTTAAAATGGATCTTGAGTTTTAGCTCTTTAGTGAGCTTGATTAGATTCCCCAAGAATTTGGGAGATTAGCAAGCCCATCTGATAATTTTGATCTAAGGATTTTCCTCAGCCAAAACCAGAGATAAAAAAAAAATCTTCATTTACTCATTTTCTTGCCACCAAAGAGGAGGCTATGTTCACATACATAGAATCTTCCAAAAGCCCAGGTACAGGAGGGGTGTGCGCGTCTACCTAAGATTAGAAAAATAACGTTTGTGTTCCTATAAAAGTAGCATCAAATGTGTCTCAGGAGAAAGACCAGTTTTTGCCTAGACATAAAATTAAGGACTAAGATCAGTCTCTAGAGAAATAATGTTAGGTATAACCTAAGCCTCATTCAATAAGAAGCTGTGATTCCCTTTAGGATCCAGTCTCAGCAAAGAACAGTGAAAATACAATTTGGCTATTCTAGTGATGCCCAGACTACACCGAACACAAATGAAATTGTTGTTATGAAAATATCAGAGCTTTTGAGACACAGTGAGTTTTCTTCCTTGAGTGTCTAATTCAACATTCCAACATGGGAAAATCCAGCATGTGTAAACTGTACTTAATCCACTCTTTAAATAGCATTACAGCCTTTTTCATTTCTCTCCACACTGAATTTTGTTGTTTTTGTCTCAGAGGCTTTAACGCAAGGCTGGGACTTGTGCTGGGAGGCCTTCAGATTACAGGAAATAATGACCTGTATATATTTAGTTGTTCAAAGGAAATTAGAGTAGCCTGATTTTTATTATTCCCTATTGCCCCACGTTCTCTGGTGTAATAACTTGCCCTGTTCTCTAATTTACTTTTACATCATTGGAAATGTATACCATTTAGCCCAGATTCTCCCATGACCAATCAGGACCTGCTGCTGAGCTAGGTTAACAAAACCTTACATAGAACAGCAAGCCTCCCTAATGCAAACCATCCAGAGATACCAAAGAGCTGAACTTTCCAGAAAAAAAGTGTGATCAGGAGAAAGTCATTTGCCAGCTTCTTCCCTTAGGTAGCTAGTGACCACTGTGTGCCTCCACTATTCAATGTGACAGCTAACCTTTTCAGGACTGGTGTCAGTTTAGATTAACCTTCTCTGATAAAAATGTGTGGGCAGTTTCCTTCTGGTTAAGCATTTGATTGTTAATCTATCCATGCATTTCCAAAGACATTGTCTCTTCAGCCTGCCCTTCCATCTCTCTCACCTGTTACCTCCTAAACTTGTATATTTTTTCCTAACATTAATATCCCAAATCTAAAAGTATTCAGTGTAAATTATCTTCAATGAAGAAATATACATTGTTGTTTCAGATTTCTAAGGATATGTTTAGATATTTAGATCATGACTTTATTGGGATTTTCTAGCCCCATAGCACCTATTACTGTATCTGCTAGGATATTGGAGAAAGGGAGAGGCACAGTGGGAAATACACCCTTATTGCCAATAAGCATCACAATATTTCCAGAATATTTATGCCATATTTCAACTTTTCTCTTATCACAACTTCTTGAGGGGCATGTGTAGTCTCTGAGATGAAACTATCATTTGAAAAAACGGAAAAACAACTGAGTTTTGTTAGATTTGGCTTGTGTTTCAAGATTCGTAAAGGAGTTCTGTAAATTCTCCACATTCTATTGCAGCAGTTTAAGTTGTGTTTCCTGAAGGGCAGAATTTGGCAAAATAAAAATGAAGAGTAGTATTTACTAAGTAGTTTAATAATCACAACTTCTGAAATTCATTCCAATATGATCGTATTTTAAGAACTCAATAAATTTGATCTTTTTAAATTTGTCTTCATCACTCCCCAAATATTTCTTTTCAGTCTGGGCAGTTCGTTCATTATTAAATAAGTTCTCTATTCCAAAGTAAACTCAAGTCACTCATATTCATTTTACTTTAATTTCCTTTAGTCTCATATATTATAAGATTAATTATTGGTTTTGTTTTTCCCCTTCCTGCCCCCTCTGAAACAACAGCAACCCGCTTCACTCTTACTTGTTACTTTTTAAAAATAAACCTTTTCCTTTTAGATATTCTCTAAATTTGACACTTGTGAAAGTTCCTCACATTTTCCTAAGTCTTAAGTAAATCCCTCAAACCTCTCCTAAAATACTAATTTCTGGTTCTTATTCAAATGACAAGTTTTGGAACAGTTATTACTTTATAGTAACATCAATGACCTATCTGTGGGTTTGTTGGTAGAGCTTAGACAGTTTCTCTCACCAAATTGTCCTTCTTGCTCTAGCTTCTAATCCTGGGCACATGGTAACTTGGCTGGATCTCCCTCCAGAGACTATAGCAATTCCTTTGGAATACTCTAGATCACTGAACTTCCAAGGACCTCTGAGCTGCAGGAAAAGCTTGGAATGGGAGTAGGGTATAGCTCAGTGTGTATTTAAGTCAGTTAATGTCTATCTTTTCCTAAGAGTTGACCAGGTGGTTGGCTGTGGAGCCAGGGATGGGGGAATAGATAGGAAATTGTACAGTTGAGTGGAGGAGAAAAATATTGCTTTCTTTGTGTTGAGAAAAATATTCGATTGCAAAACTTCAGTTGTAAAACAATTCATTCCATTTGATTCCATCCATTCCAAAGTGATTCCATAGGGAATCTTGAAAAATATTACGGCAGGGTAGATAGATAATATACTCTATTTTTTAAGATAAAAATCTTAGCTTTACTTTGTGCCTTTGTTCTTGCTGTTTCTTCCCAAAGCTGCTAGCATTTTTGTTGCCTCAAGCAGTACCTTTAACAGGCCCCTTGTGCTATTTAATTCATGTAACTATGTACATGTGCCTATTTTAAGTGTACAGTGCAATGACTTTTCACATATTCACAGAATTTTGTGATGGTGGGAGAATTAAATTTACAGCTTTACATCAGGCCCAAACACTTCTTCCCTGAGTAAACACTAACTTACTTTTTGTCATGATACACCTATTCTGGAATCATATAATATGTGGCCTTTGGTAACAAGGTTTATACACAGAGTTGCATTTATAAATGGCTCATTCCTTTTTTGGTTAAATGTGACCCCGTTAGATGACAGTATCACCGTTTAATTACATATTCATTTGGTAATACATGTTTGAGTTCTTTCCATTTTTCTGGCTATATTAATGCTTCTCTCTCCTACAAACATGGCTATGCAAGTGTTTGTGTGCACATCTGTCTTCTTTTCTCTCAAGTGTATACTAAGAGCAGAATTATAGCATCAGATAGGAGGAGCTCCGCATTTTATCTTACAAGGAAATGCCAACTATTTTCCAAAGTTTTTGCAACAGTTTATTCTCCCAGCATCAGTGTATTGGGTTTTGTTTTCCCACTTACCTGCTTAAACATTGTATTATTTGTATTTATTATCACCATCCTAATGCATGTGAAATAATATGTTATCCTGACAGTGTATAAAGTACCTTTCCATGTCCTTACTCATGCCTTCTATCTTTTTTTTTTTTTTTTGGCGGAACCGGGTACTGAACTCAGGCCTTTGCGCTTGCCAGGGAAGCACTTATTCTACTGAGCCATCTCCCCGGCCCCTTCTATATCTTCTTTAAAGGAACTATTTATATCCTTTTTCAAATGTTTTTGGAGGTAATCTCCTTAGGTGGTAAGAATTGTTTACACAGGCCTGTGTATGTCCTTTATACAATAAATGATCTGAATTTTCTCATCACATTCTAGATTAATTTTCACTTTTTGATATCATACTTCAAATCGTAAAAGTTGTTAATTTTGATGTCTAATCTTATATTTTTGTTACTTATATTGTGAATGTCATTATGAGACTTTCCTGAAACTAGAATAGTAATTTACTCTTATTAAATCATTTAAGAGCTTTATAGTTTTAACTCTTAGTTTTTTGACCAATTTTGCATAGTTATTACATATGATATGAGGCAGAGTTCAAAATTTTTATTTTGTGTGTAGGTTTTCACTTATCCCAGAACTATTTCTTAAAGATTATTTCTCCCATTCAATTGTATTAACACCTACACTGAAAATAAGTTGACTAGGGCTGAGGATATAACTCAGTGGCACAACACTTACTTGGCAAGCAGAAGATCCTAAGTTTGATTCCCAGAACAATAAATAAATAATCCTCTATTTTTTTAAAAAAATGGGCTAAGGGTTTAACACAGTGGCACAGCACCTGCTTGGCAAATTTGAGGTCCTGAATTCATTTCCTGGTACATATCCCCCAAAGTAGAAAAGAAGTTGACTGTAAGCATGAAAGTCTGTTTCTAAACTCTTTATTATATTCTATTTATTAATTATATCCATACCAAACTGTTTTAATTACTTTAATGGTACGTATTGTTAATGAAGAAGTGTGAATTCTTCAAATTTGTCCCTTTCTACTAGTTCATCTTTCCTTCTTGCCTTGTTTCTTGCCTTCCATCTCCTTCCTTCCTCCCTCCCTCCTTCCTTCCTTCCTTCCTTCCTTCCTTCCTTCCTTCCTTCCTTCCTTCCTT
>NDGM011074825.1:0-15019 GCA_002564305.1 Octomys mimax
TTTTTTTTTTATATATATATAGTTGTGTCATTCTTACCAGAATCTTGAGTTGCAGTAATGCAAGGCTTTGATTCAGTGTAAAGTTTAGCAGGAAGGCACCTACATGGATCTGAGTGAAGGCAAAATGAGTACTTTGGTGAGGCGTGAAAAGAAAAAAATCCAAAAGCCAAGGTGCAAGAGGAGGTAGAGAAGCATTTGCTCCTGTATGGTCACACCCAGCAGCATCACGTGGGTGTCCAGTTTCTAGGTCTTCTTGATTGAGCCGCATCTGCTGTCCTTTCTGGTGACATAACCCTTGCTTGTGTTGCTGTAGCTCAGTTTCTTCTGCACCAGTGGTTTACTAATACTGATGTGACGTGCACAGTCATACCTTAGCATCTGAAGAGGGTTGGCTCAGGACCCTTTCTGAATACCTACCCACAGGATGTGTCATTCTCTTATATAAAATAGCAGTCTTTGCAGATAACGCAAAACATCCAGACATGACAGATAATCTCTAGATTGATCCTATTACATAATCCTACCTAAATATTATATAAATAGGCCTTGAGCTATAACATGTAAGGAATAATAACATGGTAAAATTTCTGTTGCATGCTCAATTTAGATACAGGTTAGGGGAATGCTTTCAATCCACAGGAGATTGAGTTTGCAGTACAGACCCAGCAGAGACAAGGGCCCACTCTATGTCCAGATGTTTTGCTTTGTTGACAAAAGAGGTTTTTTATTTATTTTTCTGCCTCAACTTCACATTTCTTTGCTCTGCACATATGAAATTATTTTTTAAAACTGTATGCAACTATCTAAGTAGTGTTTGTACTGATTACCAAAATAGGACTAGATTTTTGGTTAAATATACCCCAGCAACACCAGCCTGCTTTAGTTTGGGAGCTGTGAAATAACAAATTGTAAACAAAGCAAAATAGTCATTTGCTGAAAAGAACATTTGCAAGAGATCTGGGGAAGTCACTTTAGTGTCCTGGACAATGCCATCCTCATGAGTAAAACACAGGAGCTGGCCAGATTTCAGGAGACTCTGAGCCAAATTGGAGCTGATGGTTTCTGTAAAGAAAATTCTACTGAAACAGAGCCATGATCATACATTCATTTGGCTTGTGCACTAAAACAGTAGAATTTATTTGTTCTTTAGAAAGGTTTTTGAACTAAAATACTTACTGTCTGGCCCTTTTCAGAATAAGGTTGCCAACCCTTGACCCATTGACCTTCTCCAAGGTCCCCATGAATCTAGAATCTGTGGCACTGGGACATACTTGAAAGCAGAGACGAGAGGAGGATAAAGTCAAAAGGACATGGAAATGGAGCTGCAATGTGCTGGCTCTTGACAAGGCTTGAATTTAAAGGAGGCTGTGTCCTGTTTAGGTTTGATCCCTTCACAGTAATCCCCAACTCCCCGTCCCTCCTGCCTCCCTCTCTTGCCTGCAGCATTCACAGCTGGAGCTGCCTGGGGACCACTTTGATTGCACATAAAAATCCTGTAGTCTTTCTTTCCGGAGCATATGCTTTACTTGTAGAAAATCTTTCAAATGTATCTGCTGAAAAACTCCTTTCCTTCCAAAGGAAATACTGTTTCCCATGTGGAATATGGAACCACTTGTCTTGCCAGGGCAGAAGCATTTGTGAGGGAGAATGGGCCCTCTGTGTCCCCATGTGCTGCTCCGGGCCTCTATGGGGCTTTATCTGGAGAAGATGGATGGCATTCTGGCCACATAGGTCCTGCATGCAGCGTCGTAGTCAGATTGCAAAGTTCACGCTGAAGTGTCATCCTTACTGAGGTGGTTTGATCTGTAGACTGCACATCCTTGTTAGGAATGGGATGGAGTTTGTGTTAGAGAAGATGCAGTTAGAGAACAGCCTACCTGAGTGAGCATGCTCCCTGTGCACACTGTGCTCTACAGATTCGCAAATGGAATGCAAGAGGGCCGGTGAATATTTTCATCAGGAAAACTACAGAAAATGATCAGTAGGCTGGGGATATCATTCGGTGGCAGAGTGCTAGTCTAGCACATGTGAGGTCCTGGGCTTCATCCATAACCCCAAGTAAAGGTGTGAGGGGGTGTTGAAGCTTGGGGTCTTGCAAGGGAACAACAATACAGGATACATTTTATAAGATTATTTTATAATCAGTCACCCAAAGACTAGTGTACATAGACTTCAGGAAATCTGTCCTCATACTAAAGGCCAAAGAATCCAGCTCAGGGCCTGGATCCTACAATAATACCCTGCGTGAGTCCAGCGGGAGACCTAGAGCTCCTAACAATGCCTCCCACAAGTCCAACTGGAGGCCTAGAGCCCACAATAATGTCTCATGCAGGCCAGTTTCACAGATCTGCACTGGGAAGGCCCAAAGGTCAGTAAGCTAAAATGTCTAAAGTGTCAGCGGGATGAAGGATCTGTGCTAGCAGGCTGAGGGGTCTGTGCTGGAACCAGGAAGTAATACTCAAAGTAAGAACCAAAGCTACCACAAAAGATACTACAGCCATCCTCAGCAACAGTGAGATCCTGATCCCTTCCTCCAATGAGAACAACCAAGTTCATCAGGAAAGCCAGCATGACAATGTCCCCCAGCAGAATAAGCCAGGAAAACCAGAAGCTACCAGAAGCTACCAGCAGCTTCCAAGAGCTCCAGCAGCTCCAACAGCTCCCAAACAGCTTTCCTAACAGCCTCCCCACAGCTTTTCCATGTCTGCCTTTTATGCTGCTGGCAACAATCCTCAGCTGGGCCTCCTGTACCTAGCACCATGATAGCGCAATTCAACTGGGTGTAACAAGTTGACTAGCAGTTGGCAAGCCACCATAAGGGGCAGGAAATGTCACTGTTACAGTTTCTCATTTTACAGCCTATATGATCAGTATATCTATTGATTTCCTGCTTCCTGTGTCACTGGACAGGGTCAGAGGAGGTTCCACAAAGGAGAGATGGGTACCTCAGACCCAAGCCCCCACAACCATAGAATAGGTTCTTGTACTTCTGTCACAGAAAAATAATTTCAAGTCATATCAGTGAGAGGCATAAGCAGAATTATCAGACAGAGTCGAGGAAGTACATACTTAGAGAAGATAGAGTGAGGACACTCCAGAGAGAGAGACCCCAGGGCCGTCTCTGTTCTTGGAGGCATCCTTCAGGGTAGATGATGTAAGGTGTTTTGCCTGAAACATACTTTGATCCACCTGAACCTGTTTCATTGAAATTCAGGTTGCTGTTCTTTTTTATCAACTAAGTTAATTTATGGACTTACAGAAGCTTCAGGGGATTTGAATATGGTGGGCCTGGAAGAAAAATAAAAAAGCCTCAGAGCATAAACAAGCCTAGGGAGAAAAGATACCGGAGTACAGATGTGGATAGTGAGGGCCGCTTTGCTCAGGCTCTGAGTTTCCTATTCTCCTTTCTACTTTTTTTTCTTTTATCCGGTCTCACTTTTACTTGCACTTATAAAAGTTCCTCCCTAGTTTTATTTCTACAAATACATCCATATACATGTTTATGTTTGCATTTAAGTTTGTTTAATTTCGACTTAAGATACACAGAAAATTTACAAAAATAATGCAAAGAATCCTTATATATCCTGTATCCAGGTTTCCCTGTTATACTGATCACATTTGCTTTACCTTCTCTACCTCCTTCCTACCCCATTCTTTCCCTGCCAGATATGATGATCTTCCAACCCCAGGCTAAAAATAACATTCTTGGGCTGACCAAATAGCTCAGGGGATTAAAGCACCTGCAAGCAGGCTCAGCGGCTGTGAGTTCAATCCCAGAGTCTGCCATGCCGGCCCCGCCCCCAGGGCACATTGAGACTGGGCGTGGTGGCTCACCCTTATAATCCCAGCTCTTGGGAGGCTGTAAACAGGTGGATCACTATAAGTCCAATCTAGTAGTGAGACCATGAACACCCTGTAGAGCCTTCCCTAAAGTACAAAAATAAATAAATAACATTCTCTTATCTAATAGTAAAATTAGCAAAAATGAAAAATTAATATTGGTTCAATACTCTATCTAATCTATAGACTTTATACTAATGTATTTAACAGACAGAATTATTAATACAAGAAAAGTAATGTATTTTTTACTTACTTATTGTGGACTTTCTTTGTGCTTAATAGTTTTCCAAGCATAAAATCTTCAAGGCTGGGTGCATGGCTCAGGAACAGAGTGCTTATTTAGTTATGCACACAATTCTAAGTTGAACCCCCAGCATCTCTCAAATTAACTCAAATTGAATCTCTAGATGCACCAAAATTGTTCTAAAAACATTGCTGTCCAAGCCTGTGCATTGTTAGCAAATATTAATATCTGAGGAAAGTTTTAATAATAGTAAAAATCAAGATGAATAGCACTGTCTTCACTACCCTAGTGTATGACTTGTACTCGGGCTACTGAACCCTAAGTGAAGTCCAGTGTCTTCGCTGTCTCCTGTGCTCTCCTGAGCTTGAGCAGCCTTGCAGTTATGAGACCTCAGGTTGGCTCTCTCCAGTAAATTGCTATGTTGATGGTCCCTCACACCATTATCCTGCTGGGACAATAAACAGTTCTAATAACTGGGCAAAACTTCACTTTCTCTGTCCTTCCTCTCTCAAGGGTGGAGCTAAAGTATTTCTTTGGAAATGAGAAACATGACAGAACAAATCAAAATTATGGCTGTTCAGCAAAATTTCTACGGGAAACTTATACTATTGAATAGAGTTGAATTAATTTGTTCTTCAGTTAGGTTTTCTTAAATTGAAATGTGAGACCTGTATAACACCTACTCATATTTGAGTACAGTGTTTGAACAGCTGGTCATTGCTCCAAGTGCTCTCTTCTGTGTTGTTTTCTTCTCCCCTCATTCTTTCCCTTCACATTGCAGAATGAATTAAGCTGTGCTGGAAAATATTCAAGGCTGAAATATATTGTCCCATCCAACTTCACTCTAACATATCTCCTTGGACACAGTGCTATTGTGAGCTCTTTGCAGATACACATCTTCTCTTTCCCAGAAAAATCCCTGCTCCTTTAACATTTGTGATTATGGAGAATACTGAATAATGCTGTAGTTTGAATATATCAGGCCCCACCAGTGGATATACCTGTATTATACATTTTGGCTTTCCATACCCAGTTGCTGGGCATGCAGTGAAGGTGTGTGGTAAGGGAAGTCTCTTAAAAATGACTTGCTCCCAGGGAGAATGTCCTAAGCTGAGGCATACACTGTGGGTTGAGAGGAATTATATTCAACTGTGAAGAGAATCTAAGTCTTGTTTTTCAGTTTCCTAAACCTGACAAGGACCGTTGGAAAGATCTACTCAACCTCACAGACTAGAGTCAAGGGTGGTTCTGGAAGAGAAATGCTGAGCCCACTCACCTTAGAGTATAAGATGGACAGCACCTTCTAGAATATTCTGTAAACAGACTGAGCACTTGAGATTTGGAGGATTTCACCACTATATCTCTTCACCACCTGTTTTTAAGGAGCAGTATTGGGAAAGCAGAGTTCCATTCTTACTATTTATTTGAGGACAGCACTGTCTAGAGCACATCTAGGTATTATACTATGTAGAGTATAATACAAGTGGAGCCCTGGCAGCTGTGTACAAGGTAACTCTGATAATCAATCTAGCTTTATATTTCCAGTAATAATGAGACATAAGAAATATGCAAAGGAGGTTTATAAGAGCCACACCTCACATTAGTCTCTCAGATTCTTTAACTCTGTATTTTCTGGCTATTAACCAAATATAGCTGTTCCGTTTCTCTTTCCAGATACATGAGGTATGGTTTTTACACTTGTTCCATTCAAAGTTTGAACTAAAGCCGTTGTATGTTTTAGGTCAAAGGTACAATAACTGTTTATTTTTTAAAAAGGACACATTTGTTCAGTGAATTTACAAAATGACAAATGGAGTTGGTCCCAAATTTGATTTTTCATCTTAATATATATGCAGGAAATGTCTGGTTATGCAGAGGAATGGGGGAATTTATTCAGGAGGACAAGGACCCACTGAAATTTTGTCTGTGATATTTAAGGTGAAAGAAATAATTTTCCTTTTCCTTTGATCCTTTCCCCTTTTCCATGGGTAAAGCAGTGAGCATAAAAGATAATATGACTGCTTAGTTTCAACCAAGGCTGGTTTTATTAAGATATAAACAATTTCTAAATGTGTTCTTAGCATTAAATGCACAGGCTAGTGTAAGTGCTGAGCCACTGAGCTGCATCCTCAACCTGACCTGTGCCTCATTTAAGGAAGCCAGTTAGCTTATTGTGCCCTGACTTGGAATGTGTGGTCACAAGGCATGCTGGGAGCTCAGCCATGCTATCGTGGAGAAAGAGAAGTACGCCAGAGATTTGTGGAGCTTAGTTAAAATTACAGAGAAGAAGAACACACAGTACAGATGAAGACCCTGTGACAGCTGGTGTACCAGCCAGTTTTGCACACACGCACACACAAAAAGTAAGAAGCCACTAGCTTCATAGAACTAAAAGTTTTAGAGATTCACACCCAAGACTGGGCAGCCCTGTTCAGGAAAGGAAAGCAGGGAAGAAGCATGTAGTTATATTGTGGACAAGAGCACAGAGAGGAAGCGACACTGGGCTTCCACAGTCCCCTGCTAAGGCATGTCTCCACTGACCCAAGGACCTCCCAGAAAGCCTCACTTCCCAAACATTTCAGAATCTCCCATTAATGCCACTCTGTGGACCAAAGCTTTTAAGAACAGGGAACCTTTTGGGGTATTCAAATTAAGCAATTAAATGGTATGCAACCATAACAGATGGCATGCAGTTAGGGGACAGGAGTTGCTGAGTTACCCCACTTTGTGTTGGACTTAGGAGATGGAGGGCCCTTAGTGGGGTCTGTAGATACAGTGAGATAGGGTATGGTATGGTGGCTACAGCTAAGCTGCTGAGGGCCCACATGGAAAGCAACCTGGAAAGGGAGTAGGAATGTACTCCAGTCCTGGAGCCCTTCCTCATACAGGGCTGAGATAGTCAGAGCTCCATTGGAAGCACTCATTTGGGGGTGTGTTCAGAGCAGGATTCTCAGGCAGTCAACATCTGCTACCTGACTTCTTCAAACAAGTTTCTGTAGACCTCACCTCCCCACATCCTCTAGTGTAGAGGTGCTTGCCAAGAGTGCTGGCTCTGGAATTGAGGAGGCACACCTGAGAGGTAGACATTTAATAACAAGACTAGGGGATGCAAAGTCTTTTAAGATTAGCAAAAGCTAAGGGGCAAGATAAAATACGAGGGGGGGGTGTGATATGAAAGTTTTATCTAAGACAATTACTATCTACCAAACGAGAAAAATACATTATAGTTTGATCTTCCTTACACATTATCTGACCACAGGAAAAAGTTCTGGAATCGTTTTGATCCAAGTTCAAACTCAAGCTTCACATTTACTTGAGATACTGGGAAGATGACTTAACCTTCATGTAGTTCAATTTCATCCTCTGCAAGGTGCAGACTCATTGATAACCTATGGATAGATTTGTGTCTCCAATCTCCAAAAAGAATCATGGACGAAAATGATTAAAAGAAGCACCTCCTTCCGACTGTTTAGCCCCTCACACAGCGATTAAGACAGCTCTTACATAATTTTTAACGTTGGATTTCTAGTTTCCACGCAAGTACAGTGTCTAATATAGCTATTTATGCCATGAATGTGTATCAAGTTTTTTAGTGGTTCTGGCTTCGTACTGAGCACCAGAATACGGACATAAAGCACAGTCGCACATTAGGCTCTGAAACATTAATTGAACAAATTGACGAAAAGGCAGAGGTTAAACTGCCGAGTCCTGAAACGATGGAGACATCACTGCACGTCCATTGTTACGTGTGGAAGGCAGAGTTCTTCGTAGCTTTTCTTCAGCTTCTTTTACTTCCAAAATCTGCATTAAAAACTAATTTGAGCCCCCACCAGAAATCTGCCGTACCCCACATCACACTGCCCCCACTCGGGAGCTGCCCTGGAATGCTGCCACTGCGCCTTTGCAGTGCCGGGGGGTGCTGCTTTCTGTCCCATTAACCTCTATTTTATCTGTCAAGAGAGTATTTCCTATTGTTGAAAGCAGTAATTTACCAAGCAAGCAAGCTTGGAATCCTGTTTGATAGAGCATTACAGAGAGTAAAAGGGAAAGTTGAAACAGATTTGTCTCTCTAATTTCCTGAAAGATCACAGACAAAACTTACCCTCTGGTAAAAATGTTTTCTGCTTGTATTATAAAAACAACCATATATTGCCAAGGCAGGGAGCAGAGAGTCCATGAGAGAAGAGCTCCGTATTTGTATTTCCCAGGTTCATTTAGTGCCATTACAATTCATGGACTATCATACTACTTAAAACAGAAGTTTAAAATCTCTTCTTTCCTAATAGCTTAAAATATCTAGAAAGGCATTTCTCTCTATGACTGTAAAACACAGTGCTAATTTTTTTGTAGTGGGACACGCAAGTTTTAACAATGCTGAGAAAGAAAAATATTGTACCTGGAGGTACAATACCGAGTCAATGGCTGTTAGACCCAGTTCTTCATAGACTTCTAGACTTCTGACTTCTATGTTTATGTCTTGGAAAAAAATCTCTTATCTCTGGTTTATTTCATAGAACTGAATTTCTATACAATGTATTAATATACAAAGAGTGATTTAAAGTGATGCTACTGATTTGAGTACTACTCCCTGGAAAATAAACTTCATGAGCCCAAAGACCTGGGATTATTTACTGCTGTGCGCCCAGCGCCTATACCACTGCAAACAGGTGACAGGGATTTAAGTTTGTGATTGCCGTATGCCTCATGCTTCTAGCCAACAAGGCAAATGAAAATGCTGAGGAAAAATTTTTCAGAATTCAAGCTCTCAACCTCTGGACGTGGTTATACCGAGGTCCATGCAGGGCTGCACACTGGAGTGAGGCCTTTGCTTTTCTTGTTCCATACGTACACTGAATGGCTTCCATTAGTGATGGAGTGACACTTTTAACTTGACATGAATCTGTCTACATTCCTCTATTACACTTCCCTTGGCCCAGACTCTCTGAATTCATGCTTCACTTGCTCCTGCTCATCTGCCAGATCGATGCTTAAATTTTTCCCCTTTTTGGACCAGGAATTTAACTCAGGGCCTTGTGCTTGCCAGGCCGGTGTTTGTGCCACTGAGCTATCTCCTGGGCCCTTCCATTTTACTTCTAATTGAAGGCATTCCATTACTGACTCGAGCACACCACATAGATTCCCTGAGATTAGCTGCCTTAGTACCCTGGGTTTTTTTCTTCAAAGCTTGTATCAAATTTTTCACTATATAATTATATGAGAATTATATGAGATTGTTTATTATTTAGTTCCTTGGCCAGACTATAAGCTCCTTGATCATAGGGTTTCTATCCATTTTGTTGCCAATCAAGATCCCAGCCTCTGATAAACCCTAGTTGAAGCAGGCACTCAATAAATATTTCTTGAATCAATGAATGATTTAGAGGAGCCGGGGAGATGGCTCAATGGAATAAGTGCTTCCCTGGCAAGCACAGAGGGCCTGAGTTCAATCCCTGGTTCTGCCAAAAAAAAAGAAAAAAAAAAAAAAAGAGTAGTACTCAATGAATGATTTAAGGGATGGAAAAGGCAGGTATAAGGAGGGGAGAGCAGGCTAGCAAGAGAAGGAGCCAGGAATCAGGGCTTTGATGCTTAGTATTTCTTTAAATTTGCCTAAATTCTACTGCAGTTTCTTGCTGTTAATAGCCTAATCATGACTATTTCTTCTCAAAGAGTGTGTTTGTATATCTGTACTCTTTTTCAAACTTTTTGAAGCTTATATAAATATATATATGCCATATTTGTATTTAGTTAAAAATCCTAGAACAAATCCATATTAAATCACTTTTGATTTAATCATTATGTATGTCATAAATTACTTAATAAGTGAAAGTCTTCATTTCTACAATATAGGAATACTTTTAAGTCATGTTAAACACTAATTGCTCATTTTGCCCCTTAATTAGTTCCTGAATTTCAATCACAAAATGTGATTAAATGTGTTTATATGTAAATCATACATGTAAACTTGAATATATGTGTAGCAGGGGCCATATTTTCTTAACTTGTCCAACATTTTAATAACCTTTGTTTAGTTTTTGTCCAGCTTCCTCTGATAGAGCATCAGAAGGATGAGCTAACCATGTGTTTTATGATACATACAAGCATGATACATACATGCAGCCTGGCTGGGCATAGTGGTACATACTTGTTGCAAATTCCAGGCCAGCGTAGCCAAGACCCTATCTAAAAGCGAAAATGGCTGAGTATGTGGCTCAATATTCACCATGTACAATCCTTGAACTAAAGATTAATAAATCAATCCAAAAACATGATAATGACTAGAAACTGCAGTTCCTTACTGAGCGAGACAGGGAGCTAGATTTGCCTGCAGGAAGACCATAGCACAGGGAGTGTGTGTGGCTGCTGCTGCTGAAGGCTCTGCCCTGGTCTGAGTCACTTGGAGCTACCAATGCCTGGGTGGGCAGGAGGAGAGTGGGGTCAAGAAAGAAACTTGCAAAACCATTTGATTAAGGCTTCATTTAGTCACTGCTGCCTTAGATCTTCTTCCCCAGAATGCCATCCTCTGCAATGAAGACTTTGGTTCAGGCTATGAAGGAAGTGTGCCAAGGAAAAACCAGAAGGATGTGGGAAAGCAGAGTGGGGTAGAGATTGAGCAAGGGTGCGCCCTGAGGGGAGGTTTCCCCCGGAATGTACAGGTGTGCCGGATTGTTCCTTAGATGGCAGCATCTGACCCACCTGGAGGCAGGAAGCCACTGGGAGTTCACACTCCGGACAGTGTTGAGTCCATCCTGGCTACAGGTCATGCACTTTAGCTGTAAGGTGGGGGGGGGATTGTCTCCCTTTGCTGAGGGGTCCTCTGAAGAGCTGGCAAGGAACAGAGGTAGGAGTAAAGCACAAACAAGCTGAGGTATGAGAACCCAGAGCTGGCACAGGGACCCAGAAGAGTCATAGAGTTCATGCGCCATGAGCAACAGACCTTCTAGTTAATACTGTCTGAAGTTTAGACTTGTTTTATTAACTTCCGTGAAATAAAATCCTCTCTCTCTCTCATCCTCTGATGGTCAACTCTGTAGCAGCTCCTTTTTTCATCTTTATTACGTGTAGCTAACTGTCACATTTAATATTCTCAAATAAATATCTTCACCAGCTACTTTTTCTAGATAAAGGGTATAATAATTAATAAAGAATTATATATTCTCCTTTTCGTGTTACATTGTAAAACTGCATGTAGGTCAATACCTTGTGAATAATGAGCAATGGATTGTATTCTGTGCTACGAGCCCTGTGTGGAACAGATAGACCACATATTTTGCTGACTCTTTGAAAGGTTCTAAACCACTGGCCATCGCTTAGCTGCCTTAAATTCATTCTGCCTCCTAGATTTATTTAATCTAGTCAAACAATAATTCAAAATAGAGATGGTTCCCTAGACTCCCAGCCACAGTAGCCTATAGTTTTCAGCAAATGTGGTCCATGAAGGGGGACTCCTTTACCCTTGAAAAATGCTTAACCTGTCCATCAGTATTAATGGAGGCCATTGTGCCCATGAGACCTGTTCCAAGGTGGAGATGACCTTTCGGAATCTATTATCCTATTATGTGTAACGCACTCTGTAGAGGCTGGAAATACGTCCTTGGTTTGGGAACTTCTCTAAAAAAGCTCAGTGCCAAAAAGAGACTGCAGTCACTCTTAAAATAAATTCAAGATTTACTGTCATTGTTCAGGGACTATCTGCCTGCTTTGCTCCCTTTCTTTTTGTTTTGTTTTGCTAAAATTGAACTTTCATTCAGTAATTATTTACTAAGTACCTTCTGTGGACAGATACTATGGTGAGGGTGTAGCATGGAACAAAATGTACAGAAGTCTCTTTTTCTGAAAGCTTTCCTTCTTGACGTGAGACTGAAGTCACACACACACACACACACACACACACACGAGTGTATTTTATAGTCCATGGAAAGTACTGTGAAGCCAATCAAGTGAGAGCAGGGAACAGATTGACTGATAAATCAGGTGGACATGGGATGTGTTTTTACAGAGGTGCCATGTGAGAAACAGCAAATTCTCTTGTGATCTGGATGGAGGTGGAATTTTCTGGGTAGAGAGAAGGAGCATGGAGTTCTTGGTCCAGCAGTGAGGCTGATGTGGCTACAGGAAGGCTGTTATGGCCAGAGAGAAGGCAAAGCACAGGGTGACTGTGAGGTCTGAGGCGGTGGGAGATGCCAGTTCAGAATGCCCCAGTGGCCTCAGCAGGGGGACAGATCTTGAACGATTCAGGAGAGGGTATTAAGTAAAAGGGTGACTTATCTGATTTACTTTTTAAAAGATAGCTGCCTGCTTTGCTGCTGCTGGTGGTATTAGGAGAGGCTGGGAAGACGGGAAGGTAAAGACAGCAGGTGATATTTATATGCCTAACACATCACGTTCTTATGAGGATTTGACACTTTAGTATTTACTCCAAGGAGAACTTGTGATAATTTTGTGCAGTGCAGTCACTTACCTGTGTCTCGCTTTGCCTGTGCACTCATACATGAAGCAAGTACTGACCACCTCTCCTCTAGTAGGAGATGGAGTAGACTTGCACTGTAAACTGAATCACTTTTTAAATTATTTGTAAGAAGAGAAGTTATTTTTTTCTACAGATGAACAAGGTAAAAATGATCGACCTGTGTAAAGAGGACATGGTTTCAGTCTACAGTTTTATGTGCTCCACGGCTGTGAAGTCCACGTGTTCTGTCATGTGTGTTAACGTATAAGCAAGCAAGAGAGAAAGGAAGGAGAATGGTTGCTGCACAACACTGAGATAGGATGGTAGGCGTGCACGAAGCGGCGTTAGAGGGAAGGTAGCTCAGGCAGGGTGCTTGCCTATCATGCGTGATGTTGTGGGCTTGAACCTCAGCATTCAGGAAGAAGCAGAGAGTAGAAAGACAAGGAAAGTGAAAAGAATTTGAATTGACAATGCTAGCCATGTTGATGAGGGGACAGAAAGGACAAGTTCTAATAAAGCACATAGCAGACTTCTTTACTGCTCACACCAGAAGATTAACTAGGATGCCATTTTTTTTTTTTTTTTTTTTTTTTTTNTTAAGTTCACAAATACAGAAACCCATTCCAGCAATTCAGAAAGACACTTTACGGGATGTTTGGGCTCAGTGACTTCTGATAGTTTAGAATCTGTAACCTATGCTTGAATCCTTTCTAAGTTGACTAATAATTATAGGCATATGATTTGGGTTAAACTACCTACTTCTATAAATTGTAGCACCTTTGCTAGAACATTCCACCTCACAATGTTATTTGAAGAATCAACAAAAGAAATACAAGAAAGGAAATCTATTCTTTGGTATTGTGGGTATAACTGTTATTAATTATCCAACTCTGTGAAGTCAGGGCTCATTTGGACCTTGCTCATCATGCACTTATTTAAATGATGGTTAAAGCCATTTAAGGTGGACGTCTACCCCAGGAGAATCTGGGAGCTCTTGCTTCTCAGTTCAGACAGTAAACAGTGAGTCATTTTATAATACATGTAAATTGCAGTTTTCACTTTACTCTCCTTCGGAAGGGTCTCCTTACTATTCTTCAGATTAGTCTCTTCTTTCTAGTGGCTTTCTTGCAGAAGAGCTGTGCATATATTTTGAATATGCACCTAAAATACTTTATGATGCATATAAATTTGGGTTAAATGTGTTAAATTAGAATTTGCAATGTCAACTTTCCCGGTTGTGGCTAGTCCTATTTTTCATTAGCCATTGTGGACATTAGTGGAAAGCAACAGGCTTTTATGTTCTTGGTTGGCATGCATCACAGATTTTGACCTCTTTCTGAAATGCACACTAATTTTCTTGCTTTCCCTATCCTATAGATAACCATTAGTGTATTATTCCATTTGATCAAGAGCACCATGCTCTCAATAGGTATTTCAGAGCACACACGCTGGAGAAAACAACGAAGTGCTCTTTAGTCCATGCTCATCAGTGCCTTCTTTGTCTCCCTTTCCTCTGTCTCTAGGCACGTGTGAGATTGGCTGGGCCTACTACTGCACCGGAGCTGGGGCCGCTGCGGCCATGCTGCTGTGCACCTGGCTGGCTTGCTTCTCAGGCAAGAAGCAGAAGCACTACCCCTACTGAGACGGGCCACTAACAACAAGCAGAGGAAAAGACAGGCTGCTGGGGCTCGAAGGGGCCAACGTATCCCGCTACTTTCAAAAGGTGGAATAGTAGTTCTCATCCAATACAATGCTAAGGCAATGAAATGCAGTGGAATCAGGAGAGAACAAAGGAAGAAAACGTCATAGAAATTTGTGGGAAGAAAGGGAGCGAATGAGATGATGGAGACAAATGGACCAAAGGTTAAGACTATTACAGAGTGTTGGGTAGCTCTATTCCACAAGTTATAGTTAATGTATATCACACACACACACACACACACACACATGTACACAAAGCAAATCTATATATGCAAACAAGGATTTTTGTCTTTGTTATGTTTTGTTTTTTAAAGGTAAAGAGTTGGGAGACTCAAAAGGGCTAGTAGAGACAGTATCATGTGGGAAGCAGGGTACCCCACACACGTCCCCTGTAGGTGACAATGCCCGGAAAGCACACGAGTACATGCACACATGCACACCCATGCACACGCGCCTCCCACACACACCTAGATCATCGCCAGACTGCAGTGGAAGTTTAGCACTGCACTGTTTCTCATTTTTTTTAAATATTGACTGAAAATATAGCATTATCACTTTATTAGACCTAATAAATGGACCAATAAGTCACTATCAGTATTTTCTGTATCCCGGATAAACTTCATAGTCTTATCATGTTTTCAGTGTTTATACAGATGTGTAGAATTAAGCCTTCATATTTCAGTATTATTCAAAGATTTCTGAGTAGCTTCTGCTATGATATTCTTATGAAAAAAGCAGAAAATTTCTGTCCACTGAGAGAATTTAATTGAAAATATGAGAAAAATGAG
>NDGM011074827.1:0-10340 GCA_002564305.1 Octomys mimax
GCCAAATAGCTCAGCAGATTAAAGCACCTGCAAGCAAGCACAGGGGCCAAGAGTTCAATCCCCTGGCCTGCCATGCAGGCCCCGCCCCTGGGAAGCACTGAAATGGCAGTTGAGATTGGACATGGTGGCACGTGCCTGTAATCCTAGCACTTGGGAAGCTGTAAAAAGGAGAATCACTATGAGTCTGATCTAGTAGTGAGACCCTGAACACCCCGTAGACCCTTCCCTAAAATACAGAAAATAAATAATAAATAAAAAAAGAAACACAGGAGGGCTATCTGGACACACTGATAGGAACAGAGGCAGAAGCAGCTATCCAGTCCTAAAGTACAGTGCTACATTCATCTTTTTCTAAAGAATAATGGGGTGACAGTAGTGATATTTTGTGGGTAGGAGTTGGATATTAGCTTTGACTGTATTAACTAGTCTTATAAAAGTGGAATTTTCTGTTGCTTGGCATTTGAGCCTCAAGTTTTTCATATTTAAAATGAGATTAATAGGACTTCTGTAACATAAAACATAGCAGGGCCGTATAGTCATTGTACTAGCCACACTGTTTTCCTTGTATTTGAATTCATACTTTACTAGGTAATACTTATGTGACCTTGCCCAAGAATTTTGGGAGGATTTGGTAAGTTGATCCTTATAATACACCTACAATCCATCTGGTACTTAGTGCTCAAAGCAAGCATCAGTTAGTTTCATTGTACATTATTAGTTTTTCTTTATTATATCAAATGAGTTTTGTTGTTTATCATGGCGATTAATTTAAAACAAAGTTAGAAAGTTCATTATAGAAACTTTGAAATATGAATTTACCAGCTATATAACAAATATAAAATGAAAATATTTTAGCATGAGGAGAGATGATTGAATAAGAATATTGAATACATTAGGACTTTCCAGAATAAAGATTAATTTATAGTTTATTTTCTCTACCTTTTGCATTCATTCAAAATGGACAGCAATTAACCAAGAGCAGAAACTGTAGCCTTCCACCAGCTTAGAAAACCCTCTCTGTCACTTTCTGTCTCTGTCTCTGTCTCTGTCTCTGCCTCTGTCTGTCTCTGTCTGTCTCTCTGTCTGTCTGTCTCCACACCCCCTGTGCATAACAATCAAAATCAAAATCAAATGGAGTAAGCACACAGGTTAAAGTTTATTTTATTCTCTTTAAAATAAAATGAAAAAACAAGAAGAGAGTTCTGAAAGATGAAATTCAGAGCCTTGTGGCGCAAGTTTCCTAAAAGTCATTCGTATGGCAGGTTGAGAATGAAAGTCTAAAGAGATGAAGGAATGACTCGTGCTACTGTCTTTAAAAAGGACAGTGTTTTAGAGTGACAGAAAACTGGAAGGGTCCCGAGGAGGTATGCTCACTACCTAGCACATTCCAATAACATTAAGAGAACCTGTATTTTCAGAAACCAGTGACCAAGGTGAATGACCCCAAAGATAGAACAGAAGGGTATGGATTGCATAAGGTCTGATAACCCAATGAAATGATTTCTGCTTTCACTTTTTATGAAATAGAAAGTCAACTGAAGGTGATGGAACTATCTGACCGTCATTTTACATTTTTATTTTTTAGAGTACAAATTAGAATTAAAACAGAAAAAAATACACGTGATGCAGAATTTCACTTAACAAAGTAATATTAATTTCACAGTGTTTTTTGTAGTACACAAACTGACCATCACTTTAATACAATTATGTTAGTTACTGGCTAGGAGAATATATAATAAGAAGGACAAAGGTGAGTCTAGGACCAGAGACTTGTAAAGCCAAATAAAAAAGTATGTACTCTGGTACTGGGCCATTGCACTGAAGATTATGAAAAGTAGATGCACTTAGAAACGCTTTAAAAATAAAAACTAAGTATACTAATTGACACATTAGCTGGGTGCGTGGAGAACACAGAGCTGCTTCGTCTACCTTTTTTTTTCCCTCTTGACTTGGAGCTACATGGAAAATAGTCACCCCCGACTGGGAAGGCTGAAAGGGGTAAGGAATAGCGGAGCAGCCTGCTTTGAACATGTGAGGATACTGACTGCCTAGGCACCTGCATCTAGATTTCCAGTGTTCAGGGTAGAAGCCTAGTTTGGAAAGTAACCGCTGGGAGTCCTTACTGTATACCTGCTATGAAGCCTGAAGAGTGGATGAGATTAAAAAGGGCGTTGGTATGCAAAGCAAAGAGAATGGGAATATGTGTTTTAGTGGAGATATATCAACCTGTAACAGCTTACTCTTTCTCCAAATATTCATGCCCAGTCATGCCAGGTGCTGAACATAAGTAACCCCAACACTTCCCAAAATTTCAATCTATCACATCATGAACTTGAAGTTTAGAATCTCTTGTAAACGTCATCAGCATAAAAGTCCAAAATTCATCAGAAATCAGGTATAGCAGATGCTGCAGATATGATCTATTCTAAGGAAAATTATTCTCCATCTGTAGATGTGCAAAACTTGGAAACAAACTGCTTTCAAAATATGACACAGCACAAAGTCCCATGATAGGCAGTAACTTCTCAAAAGGGAGAAATCAGGAGGAATGTAATGGCCACTGGTTACAAGTAAGCTGGAATGCAGTGTGCCAAAGTGCAGCATGTGTTTCAAGGTTGAAAGCAATCCTCTGTGGAGTGGGGTTGAGCCCTCTGGACCTCCCGACTTCATGGCTTCTCTCTCTCTTCCAGGACAGCTCTGTGGGCCATGACATCTTTGGCCCTGTACATCTGGCCTCTGACCCATTTCTTTTGCTTTTTCATTATCTATTTGAAGTTAAGTAGCTCTGTCAGTCCCTTTCCAGACTGGAGAATTATTTTTTCAGTATTTATGGAGTCGAGTCCGCACAGGTTCACCACCACTTATGGGCATAGTCTCTCAGGGGCCCCAAATAAAACCCAGAGTTGTGTACAAGAGCCCTTCGACCTTGGAACACACTCAGCTCCAGCTGTTGCTTCCCTTATCTCTTGAGACTTCTGAAGATTCCGCTCAACCTTCCAATTCTTGGTTATGGCTTTAGAATTGACAAATATTTACTTCTTTCTTTCCTTTCTCCCTGAGTTCTTGTTTGTTCAACTTTTCTCTGCCTTGGTGATTTTCTTTAGCTGTTAAGAATTTTCAAATAAATTATTTTGTTTGGATTTTGTCACTGTTTTGGCAGAATTCTTTTATATTTAGAACTGAAAATATTTTAAAAGCATAAAATGTTATTTTACTGTATATGTTGTTCTGCTAATTGGTTATTTTTCACTTTAAAATATCCTGGAGAGTTTCGCAGCTTATTTATATAAAGTTAGTGTATAGTTTAAATCCAGATGGCCCTCAAGGGTCTCATAAACTCCTAAGAAGGAGTTTTGGAAGAGGATTAGACCATCAAATAGCTATATCTGATTTTCTATTCAAAGTTAGGCCATGGCTGGGGAAGGCAGGCTGCTAATGGCATGACCTGAAAGACATCGGCCTCCAAGGCCCTCTCTTATCTATCTGCTTCCTGCCCACCATGCTGTGCATGGCTTTTCTTCTGCCATGCCCTTCTGCTTCATTATATCTTCCACCAACCATGGAGAGAAATACAAGCCAAAAAAAATCCCCTGTCCTATAAATTGTACATGCTGGTATTTTATATCAACCAAGAAGAAAGTCACTAAAACAACTTTCTTCTCCTTTATAACTGATATGTAATGTTTCATATTCAACCCCATTTCAGTGAAATTAAGATTAGTGTTAATCTTACGGATATTATATACAGCTATATAATCAACATCAATCCTGTTCCTCATTGAATGCACATGTGACTGGTAGGTCATGCCACAGCGCTGAGCTGGAGGTGAGCAACCCTTGAATGAGTACAAACTCACCTATCTGTAGAGGCTGTGCCCATGACTGGCACCACTGCTTGAGCTCCATGTCGCGGTGGAACAACGCGGCCCTCGATTCTCGTGGGAGCGCGAACCCTACTGTGAATTGCACCAGTGACAGATCAGCGTTGCAGAACCCCTTTGAGTCATCCGAACCTCTGTCCACACACCAAGTCCGTGGAAAAACTGTCTTCTACAGCACTTTCCGTCCTGCTGAAAAGGTTTGGGACTGCTGTTCTAGGGTCAATATTCATAATGAAATTTGTTTGATATCCACATGAAAAATCTGATGGATGTTTTCCATCTTTTTCTATAAAGGCAGCTCCCACTCATACTCCTAGCAGTAGAGTGAAATGATTTTTTTTTTTAAAATAAGGTTGACAGACTCAGCTTGAAAAAGGGTATTTCTTATTGCAGTTTTCACACAAAAAGACACTAGAGAATGCTTCTAATTGATTAATTTGGCAAATTTTTCTGGTCCATACGTGCTTTTAGGCAGTGAGCATAGATGTAAACATTGATGTTGACAAAATTTCTGTTTAATAGAAGTGATAGGAGAATATGGATTTTATGGTTTGGGTTTGCATTATCAAATGTATTAGTAACTTTTTTTTTTACTCTAAATTCTCTTACATTCTCTAATTCCCATAACTCCCTGAGAATTTAAAATTTACTATAAAAATTGTTTTACAAGGTTTTCAATGATACAAAAAAGCTGATAAGAAAAAATATAATGATCAATAACAGATTGGAAAATATTATTAACCAATAAGAGAAGAAAATATCAATATATATATATATATATATAATTTTTTAAAAAGTAAAAATATCAGTAACTGATAACTCAAGAGAAACAATGCAAACACTCCAAAAACATAGGCATGTGATACTGAAACTCATTCATAGCCACAAACCTGCACACACATACTTTCATGCACGCATACGCACACACACACACACACACACGCACACTGATATATTCTCTGCTTGTCAGACTATCAAAGATCAAGCATTTTTACCATAATTCTGGGGGTTGAGGATGGGGGAAAGGCATTTTTATTTACTGATGTTGAGAATGAAAATGTCCTTAGGGAATTCAGAAATACACAAAAGATAAATGTTTTTATTCTTTTATTTAGCAATTTCTTCTAGACATCTACCTGACGATACTGCTGCAGAAAAGAAAATTATGTATAAGAATATTGATTTTGACATTATTTAAACAGTGAAAGCAGAGGAGCAACCGAACCTGCATCTCTGCTGAACTCATTCAATAAATTTCACTGTGCTCACACCATATGGAACTAATAACCCCGTAAATGGAATGTGGAAGATTGATATTCTGATATTGGGTAACTCCAAAGTATTTGGCTAAGTAGAAAAATAATGGTGAGGCAGCCAAAACACAGAGCATCATGTAAAGCACATGATGAAGAATGAGAAGAAAGAAGCCACGAGAATATAAGCCAGATTTCTCCAGTTGTGGGCTGGGGAGGTAGCTCCACCATCTAAGGGCCTGCCTGGCAAGCACAAGGACCCGGATTAGAGCCCCAGGACTTCCTGCCTTGCTGGCCCCGGAACACTGGGCCCACCATGCTGGCCCCAAGACCGGGCAGAGGGGTGCACGCCTATAACCCCAGCGCTGGGGAGGCTGAGACAGGAGGATCTCCATGAGTCTGAGCTGCATCACGAGACCCTGTACCAAATAAGTAAATAAATAGATTTCTTTAGTTATATGGTGATTTATATTTTCACTTTTAGTTTTTTGATGTTTATAAGGTTAAATGAAAATATTTAGTAAAAATGAAAAATGATTAAACAAATTCAAAATTTATAGCAAGTGTGCAAATAACCATATGAAAAATTATTACTCATATAATTTAAAACAATCTGTTTTGCTTTGTAACTCTCATAAGACATTCTGAAGACCAAATATATTTTATATTTGGCCAAATTCAAGATCTGTTTTTGCTACTTTCAAAATACTATTAAAGTTTTAGGAAACCATACTTTTAGTGCATGAAAATATCATAGGGGTTGGATTTCTTTTTAAGTGTATTTAGAACAGGTCTACAGGGTCTCACTACACAGATCAGACTTGTTGTAGTGATCCTTTGTGTTATTCAGCCTCCCAAGCACTGGGATTTATAGATCTTGTACACTATTTGTGGGGATGTAAATTAGTGTGGTTTTTATATGAAACAGTGTAGAGGTCATCAAAAAATTAAAAATAGAACATGCGATCAAATAATCCCATTTTTGAATATATATATATATATCCAAAGGAATTGAAGTTAAGATGTCAAAGAGATGTCTGTGGTCTCATGCTAAATGCAGCATTAATAATAGCCAAAACATGAAGCAAGTTAAATATTACTGGTGACAAGATCAAGTTTGGTATTTCCATACAGTGAACATTATTTGTCCTTTCCAAATGAAATCTTCACATTTGCAACACAGGAGAAATTTGAGAATATTATGTGGAGTGAAATCACCCAGACACAGTATAATACCAATAATGCCAGTTACATGATGAATCTAACATAGATTCATAGAAGTAGAGTTCAGAGGTGATTTCTAGAAGCAGGAAGCCGCTGGGAATCATAAGGCTTGGCATTTCTGCAACACAAGGTCATTCATTTCTGCAACACAAGGTCATTCATTTCTGCAACACAAGGTCATTCATTATGTTGTAGAGCTCCGCTATGCAGTATCATGCCAGTAGTGAGCAATACTGAATTTTTCCCTCAACAATTTGCTAACAGAGCAGATCTTAACCCAAATGTTCTTAGCACTTAATAATAATAATAATGAAAATAAGTAAAGAAGGTGAGAACAAGATTATGGATTTGATTGATAGGTTTATGACAGTCTATGTTCTTGGTCCACGGATAAATATCGATGTCCACTCTTATTAAGTTGTATACATTAAACAAATATAGTTTTTATATATTGGTCATATTTTAATTAAGTGATTTTTAGAGCTTGGTGGTTTTAAATTTATTTATTTTTTATTACTATTTTTTTTAATGCATTTGGTAGTTATAGTGTCTCACTGCACAGCTCAGGCTCATAGCGATCTTCCTGCTTTCAGCCTCCCTAGCGCTGGGATTGCAGGCATGTGCTGCCACACCTGGAATTTGACCTACTCAGCCTGCCCTAGGGGTGGGACTGGTGCAGCCTGTGGTTTCTGTATTGAACCTCAGTCCCTAAGCTTGCCTAAGCTTGCCTAAGCTTGCCTAAGCAGGTGCTTCAGTCCACTGAGCTATCTCACCAGCCCTTAATTTATGTATTTGGTACAGGGTGTCACCAGGCAGCTTGGACTTGCAGTAATTCTCCTTTCTCAGCCTCCCCAGTGCTGGGATTACAGATGTGCACCACCACACCTGGACTTGTTGCCGGCTCAGCGTGCCCAGGGCAGGGCCAGCGTGGTGTTGCAGACCAGGGATTGAACTGCAGTCCCTGCACTTACCTAAGCAGGGGCTTAGTCTGCTATCTCGCTGGCCCACAACTTGGTATATTTTTGAGGGAGGGGAAGATTGTGGTCTAGCAGGAAGCAACAACTATGAAAGCTTAATAAGAAACATCAGTAGAGAGGGACAGAAATGATAATGGAAATTCAGGCTAATTTTAACATTGTTGAGATTCAGAACAAGAAGCCATTGTATCTCTCTCAATATGATAATAAAATGATAAACACATAATACCATCTATGACTTAGTGGAAAATAAAAACTTAGGAACCAAATCAAATTTCCACTATTTTATAGGAAACATGGATGAGGAGGAATCTGTACAAGGACACCAGATGAGTCAATCAGATACAGGATGTTACACACCACAGGAAAAGGACTCGATTCCCTAATAAATAAACAAAATTTTATGTTGTTAGGAGCTAGATTAAGCAAATAAGGGTGCAAGCAATGAGAGAGATACAAACAGAGAATACACTATAAGCAAATGCAGTTTAGTATGATGTCATGAAGTTTATCTTGACTTAAACAATTATTACAAAATACCCTTTTGCTAAGCTTTAAATAAGACCATTGTAGACACAATCAGTGAAATCTGAATGAGAACCAAATATAAGATGGCACTGAGGAATGTTTAATTTTAGGTGTGCACATTCTTATTTATATGAGTATCCTTTAGTATATTAGAATAGTTGTAAATACAAAGTATAATTGTGATGTCTACATTGAAATAAACTAACATAAGAAAAGAGAGAAAAAGCTGCTTAAAATGACTTGCTAAATAGTTAGAATTGAAATGGGGTTATTATGCTGTTCTTACTTCTTTTGATTTTGTCAGAATTCCTGTGGTTATTAGTACCATAATCATCTTCATGTTTGAGGCAGTATTGGGGATTGAACCCAGGGCCTCATAGACGGTAGGCAAGTGTTTGACCATTGAGCTAAGTCCCCAGCCTTCTAGTGGTCCTTCCTTAAGAAAATGTATTTTTGCAATGCAGTTCTAGATGGATGCTGCTTATGTGCTACTGGTTACACAGAGAAAACAGATTTTCAGGCATTAAAACTTTTAAAACAATATTGAAAGAAGTATACAGTAAGAAGCACCACAATTATTCTCTCTCCATTCACCCCTGTCTCTCTGTTTCTAGCAAGCAATAACTCTGGTTTCTGTTTATTGTCACTACCGATATACTCTAAACTGGGTTCTATCTCATCTTTGTAAAATCTTTTATTCTCTTGAGTCACCAGTTTTATAATCTGATAGTCAGCAAAAGGAGTATCATTTCTTGCGTTCTGATTTCTGTGACTCTGACCTCTTACATAACTGTTGGCCGTGAGCCTCAGTGTAATAGTAAATGCAATGAGGAGTGTTCTCACTTTTTTATGGCACTGACAGAAATCCCTGTGTGCTTTGCCATTCATTAAAGTGGTGCGACCGACAAGAAGACTCTTGTGTCACAGTCTTCTCCTCTGTGCAGGGTGCACTATGGCATTTGAGATACAGACACTGTTGCATTTTCTTGATGAGTTGGAATGTTGTTATAACGAAGTGCCTGTCTTTTTATCTTTAATGGACAATAATTTTGTTATGGTACAGCTTGATGTTGACTATGACCAATTTTTCTTTGTACATGATCAATAGATATACTTACCTCATACAGCTCATACACTTTTTAATGCTATTTTAAAACATTTATGATCTCCCATTGTTTTTCTTTTTTCTTTTCTTTTCTTTCTTTCTTTCTTTTTTTTATTTTAGGGAAAGATTTACA
Organism: Octomys mimax; assembly: GCA_002564305.1. NCBI lineage: Eukaryota > Metazoa > Chordata > Mammalia > Rodentia > Octodontidae > Octomys > Octomys mimax. The sequence goes on from NDGM011074827.1 coordinate 9,102, forward strand.
AGGTGTTCAGGGTCCCACTACTGGATTGGATTTGTAGTGATTGCCTGTTTACAGCCTTCCAAAACCTGGGACTACAGGCGCAAACCACTGCACCCAGTCTCAATTGCCCTCTCAATGTGCCATGGGGGCGGGACCGTTAAGGCAAGCCTGGGGATCAGACCCCTGGCCCCTGCACCTGCTTGCAGGAGCTTTAATCTGCTGAGCTATTTAACCAGTCCTCCCATTATTTTTCTTACTTGGAATTCTCAATTATATATTTGCTATATTTCTTTGTGTTCCAATTCATTAATGTGTCTTTCTTATTTCTTTGTCCTGCTGCTTTCGTGCTTCATCGGTGCCTTGCTGTGATCCACCACTCTGTTCCACCGCTCGCTACTCTTGTGAGCCTTGAAGTCCATTCTTCACTGCCCTTACTCCTTACCGCGTGACCATCTTGCTTCAACTCTTGAATTGCTACTTTGTGATCTTCCTTCACTGCAGCAAATAATTCACTGTCATTTAAACATCTTCTGTTAGGATATTGGATTATAATTTTTAGCTGCCATGTAGCAAGATAATTTTCGTATCTCTTATTAAATTTTTAAAAATTTTTATTAGTTCATGTTTGCAGTCCAAAATGATTACCTTCATTGTGAGAAACTGGTACATATACCTAACACATCTTATTTCAGGCAGTATTCCTTTCTCGCCAGAGAATTTATCTGCAATTTCATGGGTTTTTTTTTTTTTGACACTATCTTTGTTATCCTTTCTCTTATTTATAGTCCTTATATTTAAGTGATAGCAAAATATTGCTCTGGGTATGAGTCTGAGGTACAGCAGAGCAGTGAGGATTTCTCTCGCAACTCTCCACTCACTCTGAAGTGGCTTGGACACAAGCTTAAAACAGACTTCGCTAGCCAGTCATTACTGATTCTTAGAGAACAGACACAAAGATTGAAGAGTGAATTTCTGCTTAAAATTAGTCCCATGTTCAAAAATATTTCCTTGCACTTGTAGCATGTCTAAGTGGCCCCGTTTGCTTTGCTTCCGAGAACCCCACTCGACTCTCCAGCGCGATGTGTCTTGTTTAGTCTGCTGGCTGCTCCTACCAAGATACAGACGCTGCTCACATTTAGAAAGTGGACTTTTATTGAGACTTAAAAAAAGAGCATCGATGGCCAATTTTCAAGTCAGTCTTTCTTTCTTTCTTTCTTTCTTTCTTTCTTTCTTTCTTTCTTTCTTTCTTTTCTAAATGTA
>NDGM011074828.1:0-10465 GCA_002564305.1 Octomys mimax
GCTTTGCCAAGCTTGTTCCAAGTAGGTGCTTTAGACCACTGAGCCATCTCGCCAGCCCCGTCCGTAAATTTTTTGACTCAACCTCTGCCACTGCATTGTTTCCAGTACCATCTCAGGTAGCACTGGTTTATGTATTGTCTCAAGTACCGCAGACCTCTAGAAAGTCCTAGAAGGAAATCTTCAGTAACCTGCCTGTCTGGTACACTAGATTCTGGTCACATGTGGATACTGAGCACTGAAAATGTGACTAGAATAACTATAGATCTAAATTTTTGATTTAAAATTTAATTAATTTACCTTTAAGTTTCAGTAACCACATGGCCAGTGGCTACCATATTGGACAGCAAAATTCTTGATTATATTGCATATGGTTTGGCATGTATTTTGAATAACAATATCAGTTTTTAGGGGCTGGGGAGATAGCTCAGTAGAATAAGTGCTTGTCTGGCAAGTGCAAGGGCCTGAGTTCAATTCCTGGTTTCGCCAAAAAAAAAAAAAAAAAAATTAATAATATCAGTCTGTAATCAAGAATTTGACAGAAGAGCATGCTTCTCTGAAAAAATTATCAAAAACTTGGTGAGATTAAATTCACAGTAAAAATAGAAGAATAAATGATTAAGCACTTTAGGAGAAACAATGCACTGATTTGAAGGAAACTCAGGTACAGTATAAAAAACAAACAAGACTTGACGGTGCAAAAATGTAAATCAGTACTGATACCAGACAGTCAGAAAAAAATCATTATATGTACCAGACGGACTGTTTCTTCTCCAAATTCAGAGTATAAATTAATTCCATAAAAAGATTAAAGATTAGGATGAACAAGAAGCAAGAGATTTACATTCTATTAACAGGTTTTCGTGAGAATCCTTAATATAATATAAGTTAGATCTTCTGATAATGTGTTATTATATGTTAGATTCTTTGTATTGACTATTGAACTGTTATAATTGAATTTCATTGTATTGACTATTGTTTGAAATAGCCTACAAGTATGTGTTAGGGATGTTTCACAGGAGTGTTTTATTCTTCTGTACCTTACATTTTGACTAATTATTTTTCTCTGCGTTTTAAAAATCGAGGCTGGTCAAATAACTCAGCAGATTAAAGTTCCTGCAAGCAAGCACAGGGGCTAGGGGTTTGATCCCCCGGCCTGCCATGCAGGCCCCACGCCCAAGGTGTACTGAGACAGCAAGTGAGATTGGGAGTAATGTCGTGTGCCTGTAATCCCAGCTTTTGGGAGGCTGTAAACAGGCAGATCATTACGAGTCTGATCTATTAGTGAGACCCTGAGCACCTTGTGGACCCTTCCCTAAAATGCAGAAAAAAAAAATCTAGTTACAAGCTTATTTGAACTGCTTCTTCATTTCTTTTCTGTAAGAAAGAGTCATAATTTTTTTATTCACTTAATAAATATTTATTGAATGCTGTCTGTGGGCTGGATAATGTCAAAGGTTTTGCGAATAATCTGGCAAGTGATCCAGATGTGTTGTTTGCCCCTGTGGAACTTAAATGTAGAAAGAAAAATAAACACATCTGGTAAATAAATGTTAAAAAAATTAAATATATCAGATGATAGTGACATGCTGAGGAAAATGGTTCTGACTATACCAGAGCTCTAAGGAAAAGAATCAGGGACATTTCAGGAAGAGCTGGGCTGGGGAGAAAAAACTCAGTGGCTTCATTTTAGCTGACTTTGAGGGTTGGCTGAGAGTTTTGGGAAATAGGGATTGCTCAAAGGTGTGTCAAACAGCACCGTGGGCAAGAGAAATAATACGATGTCTAAGACATAATACAGAAATGAGCAATGCAAGAACATTAGGAGACATCTAGCTGGAATGGAGAATAATTATAAAACCACAAAGCTCTCTTCTCAGCTAGACAAATGTTGAGACAGACAACCAGACAGAAATGGAGGCAGTGTGTGGAGGAGGGAGAGGGTGGGGCTGACTCTCAGGCTTTGTCAAGAGCATAAGACCAACACTGGAGAAGAGACATGGATTTGTAAGCCGTCAACCAGCTGTGCTACTTGAGCCCATGACAGTGGCTCAGTGTACAGAGGACAGAAAATGGCTAGGCTAAAACAGGTGACCAAGTGTAGAGCCTTAAGGAAAATAGTAAGTACTTATAAAGAAAAGCAACATGAGAAGTAGCTTAGTAGAAACCAAGGTAACTATGTTTGGGTATGATGGAGTATCAGGAAGTGATGATATATTGTGGAAATAGAAAGCTGATTCAGAAAATGAAGTCCTTAAATATTACTGAACAAGAAAAGTTACCAGAAGAATAGATCTCAAAGCCAAAAATAAAATAAGGAAATAAGACAGGGTACATAGGATGTGAAAGCAGAGCTCTGAGGAGCGGTCAGTCCAGGCAGTGCAGAAGACTTTATCATAGAGTATGCAAGATCTAGCTGGTCAGTTATTTCTACAGTTTTAAAAGATGAGGAGACCTAAGTGAGTTTCGCCAGGAGGAACCAAGGAGTCCTTGTTGCCTTTTGAAATGGCACAGTTTAGTGCTTCTGATTGTGTTTTCTCTGAACACCAACCCTCTTTGTTGTCATATTCCAGTGAATCCATTTCTGAAGAGACCTTGAGGAAAGCGAAGGAAATTGGCTTCTCAGACAAGCAGATCTCCAAATGCCTGGGACTGACTGAGGCCCAGACAAGGGAACTGAGATTGAAGAAAAACGTTCGCCCTTGGGTTAAACAGGTGAGCGCGCCCCCCATTCTACCTAGGATGTCTTTGAGGAAACAGAGGCACCAACCCACCACACCAGTCCCAATATAAAGAGAGTAGTGTGTAGAAAATGAGCCTGGCTGTGTGAATGATGCTCATGACATTCCCAGTTTTATTTAGCCCAGGAATGACTTATGCCTAAAGGAAAGAAGAAGAGTGGGTGCAGGGCTGTAAAAATAATGAAGAAATACCTGATTTTCCTAAACAAAAGAAAAAAAGATCAAAATGACCTCCCATTTGTTTTTTGACCTGTGGCTAAATATATTTGCAATAAGTGAAGTCATTAGTGTGATAACAGAAGTACTTGAAATACCCCAGCATGATGGCGAACTTCTTGAAAATAATAGTTATCTCCATTGGCACTTAGATTTTACAGGGTAATACTTTATTTTAAGTGTCCCATCATTATGGTTCATTTAGTATTCATTGTGATAGGGCTGGGCTTAATGAGGTCATCTAGTATTCATGACAATCACACATGGATGTTCATAGGTATACACTCTTCTGCTTTTTTGCTTTTAATGGAAGGAATGTCTTGGTTTAAAGTTCCACCAGCTTTTCGTCCTTTAAAAGCATTGACATTTTTCTGTGTGCTTGGGTGGGGGAGCAAGGATACCCTTAGGTCTCAACTTGATGCTAAACATTTTCTACTCAGCAACTATTATTATTATCATTATCATCATTATTATTGTGTTTTAGTACAGAGACTACAGGGTCTCACTACATGGATAGGACTTGTAATGATCCGCTTGTGTTCAGTCTCCCAGGATCTGGGATTATAGGCGAGTGTCAGCACGTCCAGTTGTAATCGCCACCTCAGTGCACCCTGGGGGTGGGGCCAGCACGGCAGTCTGGGGGATTGAACCCCAGCCCCTGCATCTACTTAAGCAGGCGCTTTAATCCGCTGAGCTATTTGGCTGGCCCTTCTACTCAGCAGTTATGATCATTCTTCCTGCTCACCTGTCTTATACCAGCTTGCCCTGTCAGCCTCCAATTCTTGCTCATTAAACTGAGCTATTTGGCCCTTGAGAGCAGAATTGATTTACCTTTTCTCAGTGTGTTCAATGAGATTCTGATCGCCTGTCTGTTTATGCTTTATGGTATTTATGTGATCTCACTTCTTTTAGCCTTTGGTAACTTACATCCTATGTGTAATCTGCAAACCAGAGACATCTTTATGGGTGGGTCATTTTGCTCTGATTTTAGGTTTCATGCACACACTTTAGATAGCTGGTGGAGTTAGTTTTCCTGGTAACTAGTGGGCCATAAGATTACCTTGTCCTGTTCCAGGGAGACAGTGGTCAAGCAGTGCTCTGGGGTCTGTGTGGCTAGTTATCTCTTAAGTTATAAGTAGATTGAGTTACTTTCTGTCTTCTTTTATTTTCAGAATTAGAAAGCAAGGGCTTGTGAGATAGTTCAGCAGATTAAGCACTTGCCTAGGCAAGCACAGGGACCAGGTGCAATAGTGCACCCCATGCCATGCTAGCCCCACCCTGGGCGTGCTGTGCCAGCCACTAAGACAGAGAGCATAGTGGTGCATGCCAGTCATCCTAGCTCTGGGGAGGCTGAGACAGGAGGATCACTATGAGTCTGAGCTGCGTAGTAAACCCTATACCAAATACATTAAAAAAATGTATCAAGAATTAGAGAGCAATTAGTTCTCACATAAGTTTTCCTGTCTTTATCTTTGACAGTATTAGATATTAAAGAAATATGAAAGCAGAACACAAAAAAAAACTCATAGTGTAAAAAATCACAACTGAAAGAGGGAGTAAAATAATTACCTGATTTTCTTTCACAGATTGATACACTGGCTGCAGAATACCCATCTGTAACAAATTACCTGTATGTGACCTACAATGGTCAGGTAGGAACTGGTGAACTGTCTTTTACAGAGAACACTAGATTTACTAGCTGAGCCATATCAGGGAACACATACTTTTCATCTTTGATTATCTAGTGATGTTGGTAGTAAAAATGACATCGTGTGGGTCAGATGCAGTGATATGACTTTCTCCTCAATTTTGAAGAATGGCCTTAAGCTAATGAAGTAAAAAAAGTAAAATATAGGCACAGTACTTACATGAGTATAAAATTATTCTGTGTTCTCTTGACTATCTCATTTGCTAATATTGGGCTAAATCAATTTGCACAAGTAAATAAAATTTGCACAATACTTTCACTAGTGGGTTCCCAGTGTTATGAATATGTTTATGAACAAAAGCAAGAATGAAAGGCACACTTACGTACAAGGCAATTGGCTTAATTAAATGGGAGAAACACATACTAATTTCCACATTCTCTGTTTTTCTTTTTTCCATCCCAGGAGCATGACATCAACTTTGATGAACACGGAATGATGGTGCTGGGCTGTGGTCCATATCACATTGGTAAAATAATGGCTTCTATTCATGTGGGATTCACAATTCATATTTGTGTACTTCCACATATGATTCCATTTTATTAGAAAGATGAGAAATAAATGCCATTACAATAAATGATTTGCAAATTTGGAAGCTGAGGTTCAGAGAATTAAAATCCAAACTTGCCTAACGGTATAGTGGTACTGTGAAACTGATCCCCAGATGTCAACTACAAATGTAATCTCAGCCTGCCATATTTTTTTAAAATCAATTTTGTCCTTATCAAGTGAATCAAGTCTCTCACTGAGGCTGGAGATGGGAATGGACTTTGGCTATATGTCTTATAACATAGTTCCTCATAAATCTCTAAATTTACTAAAGGACTTTATTGCAGATATAAACTCTGACCTCCTATAGGTCTTCGGTTTGCATCACATGGACAGATGCAATGTTAGTTTCATTGGTAGGTAAAGAATTACACAATCTCATTAAAATATATTCCACAGAGATAGTGACATTTCCTCCCTAGTCAATTAAAATTAGGTGCTTAGTCATGCTCAGATCTACTATGGTTGCTAATGGTACAATAAATAGTGATATTCATGAAGAACATTTTATACTTAGTTATTAAAAAGCATTATAATATGGAAATGATAAAATATATAATTTAGTGGTCTTACTCTGTTTCTTTGAGCATAGTTCTTACAATTAAGTAGGTGCCTCAAGATATACTAGTTTTACCAAATCTTAAAGTAGACCAATAATATCATTGTTACCACTTTAATCATTATCTTGGCATATTTCTGCTACTATAACACGATGCTTGAAGCTCGATAATTTATAAAGAATGAAAACATTTCTCACAGTTCTGGAAGGTAGAAAGTCCAAGATCAAAGGACTAGCAAGTTCAGTTATCTATTGATGGTTGGGTCTTTACTTCAAAGATCACATCTTGAAACCTGCATTCTCTGGGAAAATGCAGAGAATTCTCCTTGCCTTCACTGGGAAAAGGCACAAAAGTACAAAGGAGTCAAACTCTCTCCCAAGGCCCTTTATAGCAGGGACCTTTGGACAATGGTTTTGCTTAAATGCCTCTTCAAAGGCCCACCTCACAGTAATGTTGCATCCAGGATAACATTTCCAGCACATGAATTTGAATTCTTATTCAGTCAGACCATAGCAGTTATCTTATCATATGATGGTTTAAACATCTTCCTCAGCATATATCCTTCTCCTCTCTAGATCTTTTTTCTTTATCTTCAGTGTTGCCTAATTTATGCAATAATGCTGCATAAATGGAGGGTGCAGAAAAGACTATCAGTGCTGTTAATCAAGTGTATATTTACATGATAGGGAGAAATAACATGCTATTACATTTGGATCCCACATTTTTGAGAAGATTTAAGTATTAGAGCTTTCAGTTCTTGGACTCCCAGCAGAGGTGATATTTTGAGGCATTTGCTTCATTATTATACTCCAAATTACTCATAGAAGGTCACTCATGCTGCATGGGGTGGCCTCTCAGGTTTAAAAGGATATGCATAGGAAGGATAGGTCTTTCCCATCAATAAAGACATTTCAGGAGATATAAGGCACTTTAGGGATCACAGTTTAGCTCTTAAACAGCAGGTTAAGTGGAAAGATTGAAACAAGAGCTTGAGTATTCTGGTCACTAAATTAACTTTTTATGAATTGAGCTCAATGTGTTCACTTTGAATTTCTTTGTTAATTAGTTTTATTTTTATCATTAAAATTATCTCCCATTAATATTTTTTTTCTACATGTTTCAGATATGGAGATCATCTACTGCAGAGTCTGCAGCAGCAGAGAAGCTAATATTTCATTGATATTTAGTTAGAACTTGCTTTAATTATCGTTAATACAATGTCTCATAGGTCTGAAATTTATATTTTGAAGTTTTAAAAATTAAATTGAAAGGCTTTTGTTTCCTCTTCCTGGACTGACAGGCGAGCTATATTTTCTCTGCATTTCTTTGCGTTGTAACTTCATGCTTTTCTTACCCCTTTCCCAATCTCACTTTCTCTGCAGGCAGCAGTGTAGAATTTGATTGGTGTGCTGTCTCCAGCATCCGCACACTGCGTCAGCTTGGCAAGAAGACAGTGGTGGTGAATTGCAACCCCGAGACTGTGAGCACTGACTTTGATGAGTGCGACAAACTGTACTTTGAAGAGTTGTCTTTGGAGAGAATCCTAGACATCTACCATCAGGAGGTAAAAGACAAAAAAATACATGCAATAGATACTTTGTAATACCTCTATTCATGTATGTAGATTTATATTGTTCTGCTTAGGAAAAAGAGATGCCAGTGTCTTCCATTGCCTAATGTTATACTGGCTTCTAAAAACAAACAAACAAACAGACAACAAGAAAAAAAGGAAGGAAGGAAGGCAGAAAGAAAGAAAGAAAGAAAAAGACATCATCCTGGTTCTATAAACTTGAGGATCTGACCTAGGGTGATTGTTTTTGTGTAAAAGTCTTATTTTCTTTTTAAGCATTAAACTCTGCTTAGTAGCAGGTACCAGATAGCTATTACCTAGTGCAAGGTGACCTCTTATAGATATCTTGCACAAGCATTGAGTTAGTCACCTAGAAATTTAATAAATAGCTTCTTTCTTGTTCATGTGACACAGTTCAATGATCTACACTTCCCCAAGAAGGCACTTGTTCCCTAGTTGATTCCTTGTTCCATCAGATTAAATTGTTGAGTCTTCATTTCAAGGCCAAAGAGTCCATTTTGAATGATTTTCATTCCTCTGAGGCCTTTTCTTCTCATGACTCCTCCAACCCCACACAGATATGAGTGTAGCCCCACTGTGGATTCCAATGATTGTAGGTTACTGTGAGTCTGTGCAACAACTAAAAAATAGCTCTTGGAAAATTCTAGAACAATTTCCGGTAGTTTGATGTTAATATAGTCAATTTCTAATAATAGATAGTCATCCCTGTGTGTAAATTATGATTTCTTGGGGGAAAAATACCAAATTGAAGCAATAAAATGTAATTCTAGCTTCAACCAGGTAATTCACCATTCCACCTTTTTTTGTTAATGAACCACGTGAATGTACAGTTATGCTACATGGCGGTTCTGCGATGGAAACATGGAATCTGTGTTTGAAATCACACTTTAAAGTACACAGTGCTAGATAGTTAAGCAAGCATAAACACCTCTCTGGCAAGCACTAGGTCCTGAGTTTGATCCCCAGTACCAAAATTGTATAAATAAATATATAGTGCCAGAATAATATTATGATTTTATTATTATGAAGAAAAATAGACAAATTTGGGAGGTCTAGTTATTTATTTAGGCCTAGTGTGCTAATCTGAATGCAATATGATGTGGTTCAATAGACAGAAAATATGCTTTTGTGTTCTTCTGTGCAACAGTTTTCTTAATGATTCTTTAATATTCATTTGTTATATAGGGGTGGCCACTGACACAAGTGGGTCCTAGAAATATTTCTTGAACAGCTTGCAAATGTCAAGTTCAGTGGGGTAGATATCTATAAGACCAGTTCAGATATAAAACTGAGATTCATGATATGAATATGTGAAAAATCAAGTACTTGCTTTAAAAATATTAAAAAGCATTGGTGTAACAGCAGCAAGCATTTTACACATTATTTCCCTGTGAATAACTATATCCACAAAAGTGATTGCTTTTGTATATGTTAATGAGACTCTCTTAATATATGTAAACTATCATAGGAAATGTAAGCTGACCCAATTGACATTTAAAATAATACAGATGATGAGGTTAAAATCTTCAAGAACCCATGAGCAATATTCCCTTGATGCAGTCTTTGGATGATCTCACAGGAAATGTTCTCTTGCACATCACACACATGTGTACAGATTGGTCTGTGTTTCCTTTTATGAGATTGCTGTGCATCTCCTCGGAGGAGACTCTGTGATGCTACTCTAGTGCCTCTCCTCAGAAGGATGTCTGCCCTGGCAGGACACTGCCCTGCTGGCTCTGATGCCATTCGTGGTACTGAGGGCTCTGAGTTAGTCAGTAGTAAAAACACATCTAAACTTATTGGAAAGAGCACATGTGAGTCACTGGCTGCATGGGACGACAGTATGTGGGAGAGTCTCCTAATCTGGGTCTCTTGGTGGGGTTTGGGGCCAAGGCTGAGTCCATGGCAACCTCTAACTATAAAAGAGGGGGAAGTTTGAGAAAAGACTTGCTGTGTAGTGTAGATAAAGCAGAAAGAGGTCTTCAATGCATGTTGAGTGAGAAGTACTCATACCATCTTCCCATTGGCTTTAATTTCTTAAAAATAAAATATGGTGGCAACGTAGTCTTCTGACTGTTAGACATTGCACACACTAAAATAGTTTCTGTTTCTTTGCTTTTTTGGTGTGTGGAGAAAGGCCAATTAGTGTCTGCTGTCTATAAGACTTTTATCAATGACATTTTTCCTGGATAACAATTTTGCTTCAGGTATATTTTGCCCCTTATAAAGCAAAAAAGGTGTTCTCAAAGTATTTTGAAGTGAATGACTTAAAATTATTATGTTGTTCATAGAGGACATAGCACTATGTTTCTCTTTTCCAAGATCTATTGGCTGGTGACATATTTTTCAATTATTTTTTAGACTGCAATATGAATATAGATAACACATGTCTGGTTTCAAATTTAGATTTCCCCTTAATTTCTTTGGAGGTTCATGGTTTGGAAAGTTACGTGAACTAACATTTTATTTTGTATCCAATCCTCACATAGGGCCCACTTCTCAATTTTTGTGCTTATTAATTAAAAAACAGACTTGTGCTGGATAGAGTGGTACACATCTGTAGACCCAGCTACTTGGGAAGCTAAGGCAGGAGGTCACTTGAGTCCAGGAGTTTAATATCACCTGGGGAATATAGTAAGACATCATCTTAAAAACAATAACAAAGAAAAAACAAATCAGGACAGATTTGATTTTAAAATACTCAGCAATGTTTCTGGCATCTGTTGATGTCCCTGTGTAGTTTGAGTCCTACTTTAATATATATTTTTTAATTTTTATTTTCACTGCATATTTTGCTGAACTGTATGTCATAAAAATATGCTCTGGGACAGGCGAGATAGTTCAGCAGACTAAGTACCTACTTAGGTAAGTGTAGGGACCAGGGTTCAATCCCTGTGGACCACAGGCCACGCCAGTCTGACCCTCAGGCATGCTGAGCCAGCCAATTAGTCCGGGAGTGTTGGCACATGCCTATAATCCCAGGGCTGGGGAGGCTGGAAACAGGAGGATCACCATAAGTATGAGCTGCGTAGTGACATCCTGTACCAAATACATAAATAAAGATAATAATAAATAAAAAAAATGTAAACTTTGCATAATTGTTTA
>NDGM011074842.1:0-28745 GCA_002564305.1 Octomys mimax
GCCTCTAGCCTCTTTGCAGGGAGTTCTGCTGAAGGGTTCTGTGCTTGGCCTGCACTCTGGGTCGAATGAGGATCCTCAGGCCCTGGGTCGTGTCACTCACATGTCTGACCTGCGCTCTGGGTCTATTCAGGATCTCGTGGGCCCCAAGTCATCTCACTCACTCACCAGGCCTGCGCTCTGAGTCTGTTCAGGATCCTGTGGCCCTGGTCATCCGGCAAATCTTGATTAGCTTTATTTGCTGTCAGTGTAGTAATGAGCATGTTACTCACTAAGCAGTGATGGCGTTATAATGAAGTAGAGAGTTTTTCTCCAAATATCAGAATTCAGATACTCATTGAGGTGATGGGGAGATAGCTCAGTTATCTAAATGCCTGCTTGGCAAGCGCAAGGACTCGGGTTTGATCCCGTGTCGCATGCTGTGCTGGCCCTGAGACATCGGATGCAGTGTGCCTGCCACTGAAACCAGATATACTGGCACATGCCTGTAGTGCCAGTGCTGGGCAGGCTGAGTCAGGAGGACCAGTATGGGGTTGAGCTGTGAAGTGAAACCTTGTACCAAATAAGTAAATAAATAGAAGATTAAAAAAATTAAAAAAGGGACTTATTGAGACTTTATTTGTTTATGAATCACATTGCATAGACTGGGCTTCCCATTTTGAGGCAAGAAAACTGAAAATGAAAATCTTGACCTATTTTCTAGTAGGAAATTTTCTGACTAATCTTACTCTACTATATTGCAATTTTGCTAATATTTCTCTACTTCTTGTAACTTATAAATTTTTTGAAGTACAAGTAAAACTTGCAATAGTAGTAATTTGTAAACAACCCTAAATAATGTCATCTGAAATCGCCAGAAAACTGAAAATTAAATGAATTAATTCACCATAAAGTATTTTCCCATTAAACTAACAGTATTTTTAAAAGTTTATGCTTAGGTATTTGTTTCATCTTAATTTAAACGTTATTTATTTATTAGGAAGACAATAGACTAACACTGGTTTGATAGTCACTGATGCGCTCTTTCTAAGATAAATGAATCTATTGAAAATGTGTCTTTATTGTCTTTATCCAGACGCAATTCCATTTCTATCATATTAAAAAACATTTGTCATCAAATTTTTATCTGCTTTCAAAGATGTAATAGCATATCACTCTCAAAAATTGTGATCAGAGTTTTTTGCAAACTCACTTATGATTAAGAATAGCTTTATTGTCTAGACTATGATAAGACATACTCAGTAAATAATTTATAGCTACTCTTTCCGTTGCTTACTTCATAAAGCTATGACGGGTCCCATAGTTTAAAAAGACGGGCCCTGCATATCTTTGTAAGTCTACATGCATCTCCTGGGCTTAGCCGACCAGAGTTCATGCACTGTGGGGCCGGAGGAAAGGTGAGGTTTCAACGACGACAGCACAGGGGAAGTTGCATAGAGGCGGCTGTGATGTGGAGCTGCACACCGTTATAACGGAGCATTCGCATAGCTGGCTGCCACCCTTATTAAGCAACGTGCCAAATGCGAGGCTGTTACATAATGGACTTGGGGAGACAAGCCGCACGCACCGACGTGATGGGACACATTAATAAAGTTTGCGCAGTGTGTGTCCTTCATGCAGGCTGTAGTGACAAATGTCCGTGCCTGTACAAACTACATGACATTATGTTGTTTGCGCCTCTGGGACTCCCTTGCCACTTGGCTGTCTGTCATTTGTTTTCCGCTGTGGTGTGTATGCATCGAGTGATCTCGACAGAAGGTCACAGCCCAGGAAGTTTCCTTCCCAAACATTTTTTTTCTTTGTCTAGGGTTTGGAGTGGTTTGCTTCTCAGGTTTATCGTACTTCATTTATGTGACTGTCCCAAGGAGATTCAGAGGCATTCTGAGCACCCAGGTGCTCCATCATTGTGTCTGCTCACTGTGTGCTGATGGCTTCCCCACTCCTCTTCCTATGAATAGCTGTTGAAACACTTGCAGGTACATTTCCACTGTCTTTAACCTTACATCACCTTACTTTTAAGGTTCTAATTTTTTAAAAAAGGGAGCTGTTCAGGGTCTTTATTTGATGCTATTGGCTAGAAGCAGATGGGCAGTGGCAGTCTAATTCCTCTACTAAAACTGTAGGCCTGTCCCCATCAAAGGTCTCCTCTAGCTCAGCCATCAAAGTCGACTGATCAGTGAGTGACATGTCACCAGATGTCGGCATACTCTGTTCTCACTACATAAAATAACGTTTCCTGTTTTAAGCTGAACAAGCACATCAAGTTATCGCTTCGCCTCGATTTTGGTTTCCAAGCCAGTGTTTCACAATGAACCTTTACAAAGGGACACATTAAAACACTAGTCATCTCAGTGCTACATTGTCTAGTGGGAAATTGAAAGAGAATACACACAGGGGAGGACACCGTGTCTTTTCTAGAAGCGACAACCTATAATCACGGCTAAGGCACTCAATTAGCGCTCTGTGATGGGGTAGTGGACATTAACACCAGGGCCGTGCTAAGCAACCCCAGTGACAACACCTGGGTAGCCTTTTATTCTCTACCTTATCATTTCCAGTGCGGTATTTTTAGCACCTCACAAAGCCAGCGTGCTGAGTATCCTTCCCTCCTACTTCACTGTCTCTTAGTCTGTCTCCTTTTGAGGCAGGCAGGTGCTCTGCACCAGCTGAACGGGAAGCCGGCTCTAGACAGATGTGTGCACTGGTTCCTACTGCCAAATATTCAAGCTTGGCTTCAACAAGAATTTGAGCAGAGAAGGAAACAAAGATTTTCATATACATGGAGCAGATTTCAAGTCTGTTGGGTGTGGTGCTTGCTTAATTTAAGAGCAATAAAGAAATGTTTGATGAGTCCCTGATAAAGTCCCATTATTTCTAGTGACTCTGAGGCTTTCCCTTATGTGAATCCAGTTGACCTTCACAAAAGAACTCTCAGTGGATCTTACAAAGAACCAGCTTGTGGCTAGATGACAGTACCACCTTGTTAAATGTTGCAATCATGAAACAAGAATTTTAAGTTAAAGGGCTCTCTGTTGTTTTATTTTTATAGATATTCTCCACTTTTTTGATCAATTTTTTTCTATTTCAGGATTGCAGTTCTTAATTATGGCCTATTTTCAACATTTTCATTAGTGTAGATGCTTCGCTTATGTCTAAATTAACCAGTTGAGAAATTGTTTTGGATCAATATTTTCTAAGTGATCAAACTCTGTGTCGACTTGTTTTTATGAATAATTTTTATAAACTGTTTTCAATACTATTCACCACAACTATTTTTTAAACTATAAGAATTGTTATTTCTTACATAGTTAAAAATTCTTATGTGCAAAAATTTTATGCCAGTAACTTGCTACTGATTGAAAATATGGTTGTTTCATTAGGCTTGTCTTTCACAGAGACAAATCTTAGCTTTCTCAGTATGTCATGATGTTGGTAAATTTCAAACACTTGACAGTTTTGAAGATGAATGTGCTAATCAGAGCCTCACTGTGCCAGCCCTGGGCTCCTGGTCCGCATTTCTGCTGTTCTGCTGTGTGCTGTCGGCCTGACCCTCCACTTCTTGGGTCTCTTGCCAGATTGTTCTCCATGAAGTTTGGGTGAGGAGAGGATGGTAAGAAGAGAGGCAGGAGGAGGGAAAGGAGAGTGTGTTTGCTCTTTATTTTTGACATTTTCTTTTGTGAGCAGCAGCCAAGTCTGCTTGGTGAGCCCAGTCTGGGCGGGCAGGCTCTCCTCTTGCAGAAGCAGCTCCCAGTAGCTAGAACCTGCTGTGATTCCAGATCCTGCCTGAGAGCTGGTTCTTGGTAACTAGGACATCTAAAGCTTCTTTTGGCTCTTGAGTGACAGCAGCATCCTGCTGGTCCTTGGGTGTGGTCTTACTCTTCCAGAATTACCTTTCAGCTCAGCCATCTTTTTTGTAAGTCCAATTGTGTAAAACTGTGATTGTTGTCGAAGAGAACTTGATGAGGGTGGATTAAGTGACTGCCTCAGCTTCCCTATGGTCTGTCCTGGATTTTCTACCTTTGTCATTCCTCCTGCCAAGATCACACTTATCCCAACTGCCCTCAGCCAGGGACTAACAGCAATTAGATTGTTAGATTAGCCATTCCTTCATGAGGCAGGGCATCTCCAGGGGCGGGCTCTGTTCTCAAGTTCTCCCGTGGCCTATCTCAGATATTTTTCCAGAATTGCTATGATCTGAGATTGTGTTTCCTACTTTTTATTTTTATTTTTATTTTTTTGCATTTTAGGGAAGGGTCTACAGAGTGTTCAGGGTCTCAGTACCAGATCAGACTCACAGTGATCTGCCTGTTTACAGCCTCCCAAGAGCTGGGATTACAGGTATGTGCCACCATGCCCAGTCTCAATTGCCATCTCACTGCACCCTGGGAGCAGGGCTGGCATTGCAGGCCCAGAGAATGAACTCCCAGCCTCTGTTTCTGCTTGCAGGTGTGTTTTTCCTACTTATTTCTCTCTTTCTTTTTTCTTCTCTCCTTTAATGCATACCTGCAATATGTTTATATAAGATTCCTTTCCCACTTTCCCTCACAGACATTTTTGCACTTGGTCTCTTAAAGATCAAAGCTCATTTTGGTATCTGCTTTCTGAAGTGTCTAAACTAACAAGCTTTGTAACAGGTCTTCTCCTCCAAGCACCTAGCTTGTGCTCTATTTCCTTGACTGGACCTTGAGTTACAGTAGAGTAATCCTGAAAATGTATTATGCAGCCTGTTTTATAGGCCCTTTGGTAAATAAAATAAATTACATTCTACAAAGAAATGTCTATTTGGCTGATCATTTAATCTGTAGCCAATGTCAATCTGTAGTAATGTTTTGGCCATCAAATAAAATAGAACCAGGGCAAGTGTCCTGCTGTGCATTTGGTGTAGATGTCAAGAGCGATAAGGGTACAGCAAATTCACTGCTTACATGATGGCGGCTGCAGAAGAAACTCTAGCCAGACAAGTGATTGAATATGAGTGTGAGAAGGAAGCTTCTGGAATGCCTGGTCAAAATTTGGTGCAGATGTGCCACATAGGAGTCAGCAGAATTAAAAGTGAGTTATTCTCAGAGATGTTTGCTTTGGCCACTGTGTTCTTTCTGTCCCTGACAGAATGAGCTTGCTTTCATTAGGTACACTTGTGTCTTATACCAAGCCAGCTTGTGCTTTCCTGTCCCCTGACCAAAACTCCTACACAAACGTTGTAAATGTTCTCCTCTGCATCTGTGTTCCTATGTCCTTGAGTTACGAATAAACAGCCATGGAGGCTTCAGTTTGGGGCTCTTTTCCTGAGACTTTGGATGAGCGCCTCCGACCCTACTGTCTGAATAACTCTTGAGTCTGAGTAATCTCTCATTCTCTGTACTTCCACAGCCACATACTGTGAGAGAGGCTCTGTGAGGCAAGCTGAAGGCTCCTACGCAAGTCCAAGGTGGTTTGTAGGACACAGGGGGAGGGTTCACTCAAGCTTTGCTGTGTTAAAGGACTGCAGCTGACTAGGGCTCCAATACACAGGCAGAGGTCTATGGGATCTATATATTCCACCAGCACCCAGAAAAGTACAACTTGAGCTTTTCTATCAGCCCAGAGAGGGGATGAGTCTTGAAAGCTATCAGAAATCAAATGTTGGAAGGTTGTCCATCTCTTCATTCCACTCAGATGCAGTAGACTTTCAATAAATGGTGATGAATAGACATACTTTTCATTATTGAAGAAGTTCTGGGTGGACCCTTAGAATTACAGTGCTTACAGTGAATCTGCAAAAGAGGGGATGTGGATTATCAAATAAAACTGTATCCTTCACACACTTCCAGGGAGATTGCTCCATGCAACATTCTTTTGGGAGCAGGCATGTAATATTTAAACATAGTAATTCGTCACTTTGGAAAATGTTTCATTGTTTTCTAATTAAGCAGGAGATAGAGGGTGAAATTGCAGTTTGGCACAATTAAGGCAGCAAGCACTTCCTTTTTAACTGATATTAGGTATGGGAAGACCAGGCCTTCAGATAAAAGAGTGAGGTCATTTTCAGTGAAAGTTAGATTATTCTATATTCTAACTCTCTTCAATGTGCCAGCTATATAGTAGACTTTGATGTAACAATGCTCTTTCCTTATCCTAAGACATTCAAGGACAGGCATAAATATGATTTGTTTTGTCTTTTTTGAGAAAAAATTTCCTTATGCAGAGCAGGCTGGGCTTGATCTCATGCTGCAACCCAAGCTGGCATGGAAGTTACAACAATCCCCTAGTCCAGCTCCCTGAGTGCTGGAATTGCAGATGTGTACCACCACACCTGGTCTACATCTGATCATATCATGACAAATCATGTGGAATTTTTAGCTCTCTGCTGTATATTTTGATGGAAAAGTACTATTTGATACTTTCCAGGGAGATACTTTGTTCTTAACCTAACTATCTTGATTAAGTTAATTTCATGACTACAAACAAGGAAGCAGATAGAAACTCTTATTTCAACTAGAGGAGATAAAGCCATTTTGTTATGTATGTGCTTTAGGACATTTGCTTTTCTGTTTCCTTTTGCTTTCTCCTTTAGAAGCTAATCATGGATTCAGATTAAATAAATTTAAACATACAGCTTCCTGAATTGCATCTATAGTAGTATCTAATGTTTTTTCTTAATCTACCTTTTGATTTCTTTCACCCTCATGAATTGAAATTGAATTTTGTCTATAGGTCGGTTAGAAGATAAAAATCTGATATTATCTATTTTTATGGATTCTATTGGATTCTTCTGGTCATGGTTTTCTAACCACCTAAATGACTGCTACGTTTCTAGGATGATTACCTTACTATGACACACTCGTTTTTTCGATTTCCACTCATTTACATCTGCTCTATCTTGTTGGGATATGTTCAAGGCAAAGAATGGAGATAGATTTCTGAAAAAATAACACTTTTAATCAGTGTGACACATTTCTCCTGTTCCTTTCTTTGAGTCCTTCTATGATGGCTACATTCCACCCTACGCTTGAGCTCAGTTTCTATTTATTTACTTATTTATTTTTTCACTGGAATGTTCAGTTTGGAAGGACCTGGGTACTAAGGTGAATAAGTAATTTATGAGGAATTATTAGAATGGCAAGCACTATGGAGCGTTCTCACCTAAAAAGCCTGATGCCACATGATACCATTTGATTCCATTCCACCTGCAGTGAAGAGTAACCTACCACAGTGTTTCTCATAGGAATTTCCAGGGATAAATGATGTGCTGTGCTTAAGGAGTATTTGAAAAAATTATATGATGAAAGTCATATTTAGCGAAGGCCTGGGCACCTTCTCGTCTGGAGGTCTGAAGTGTTTCTCTCACGCTGTGGTGGAAGTGCACACATGAAATGGCACACTTCCCGGGCTGCACAGTAAGCTCCTGCTGGCTCTTGGTCACCAGCAGGAATTTCCATGACACCTGCTTCCTTTGTGTAGGGCCATTCCAGCTGGCTTGCTTTCTTTGAGGAGCCAGTTATAATATCCAAATGAAAAACATGGGATACCATGCAAGGAGCCCTCTTCTCCTCTCTGAGGATTTAATTATCATTGTTGTATCCAATAGGAGTGCTTCAAAAGGAAGACCTTTCAGGACTGCCACACACAGAAAGTAGAGGTTTCCATGCAATGAAAAAAACAATTAGTTGAAACTGATGAAGAGGTTAGATTTCTTCTAGTCATTGTGGAAGAGTATTGATAGATATATAATTTAGTCTTGTAAAGAATTTAAATGGCTTGTAACTTTTGCCTTTGTGAGCTTGTGTAATTAAAATGACTCTCTTAAAAGCTATGTCAAAGTATGGCACTTTGGCCTTGACTGATTTTTTGCGTGATTTTTTCTCTTCTGAGTGTGACAAGAAGCCAAGAAAGTAACCGATGTTATGCGTAAATGGGTAGAGGGAGAATAGAAAAGTCCCGTGGAAGTGCATGTTTCTCTGCAGGAAAAGCATAGGGTTCAGGAAAGGTCTTGGAAACAAATCAAGCACAATGAAGATGCAGAAGATGAAGCAGGACATCAGAAAGCCTTCCACAATCTCATGGAGCCCAGGCATCTAAAGCACCCCTACTCCCTGGGGCCAAAGATTTAGTTACCTGCCTGGTCATTCTTAGCTTTCTCTTTACTACTGGGAGAAAATCCAGTGAGCATCTTCTCAAGGTAAAGGAAAAGGGTCACAGAGGAGTGGGAAGACCTACATGTACACTTGGAAAACCAAGGATCAGGAGGGAGGCATAGACTTCAGTATCTTCTGCTGTAAATTTGCTTCGAAAGACTATAAGACAAATACCTGGAAAGACTTAAAAGGGAAAGCTTAGTAGCTGTCCTTCCTTTCGGTCAGTGTCCATCACATATAAGACATTTTGCATGCATTACAGTGTTATCTTAATGCCTTCTTCAGTAATGAACCAAGTGTATGTAAAGTAGGCCATCAGTACAAATTACTGTTACACTAAGACTAAAGTAAATCCCAAGTAGGCCTCGCAAGTTGTTCTGATTTATTTTCTTATGCAGCACAGTACTTTCAAAGGTTTTTTTTCAAGCATAAACTTATTTCAGTGTCTACCAGATCTATTTGATTATAACTTTATTAATCCAGAATAGTGTGTATAAATAGCTGCCAGTCACTGAACAATAGGGAGGAAATTGATGAAAACAGAGTGAGGGCTCAGGCAACTAAACCTTCTAATCAGAAAAAGGCATTTGTATTGCGTGTGACTGTACTGAATCAAGCTGTGACTCGAGATTTGTCTTTCTCCTTTACAGCAAGGAAAGTCATCCAATCCCAGGACAGTCACAAGGCATTGGCAAAGACCTGGGCAGAGAGCAATTCCTGGACCTTAACAAAGGAATGGTGAGCTCACAGCTGGAGGCTTGCACCCATGCAAATAGCCATGGTGGCCCTGGCTGCAGGAGACTTGGACACAGTTGTGTCAGCTTTGTGCCCAGCCACATGGCCACGAATCTTACATGTCTGAAAGCCTGTCTTTGCAGAAGTAGATGTCTAGAAAGTCAGGGGTTCATCAGCTAACTGAAGCACAGCACCTGTGGACTTGGGTGGGAGGGGGTTGAAGCATCACCAACTAAGACCATTTAACTTTCCAAAGAAGTAAAATATACTCAGGCAGCATCAGGAATTCAAAGTAAATATATTTTATGAATACTATTCAGCAGAGCAAGCACAAAATGCTAAATTCTAATACTGTTCCTTTGTCAAAAAATAGACTCATATCATATCTGAAACCTCTAACTCTAAACATAGGGTATACATCTCACAGTGTAATTTGTGAAGATATACGAAATATTTTACTTTTCTTGGCAAAGTACCTCAGGAGCTGCTGGGAAGTTAGAACTGTATTTATTTTATTTTCGTGGTTGTCATCACACTTGGAGCAGCTGTGACAATTTTCTGCTGGAACAACTCCATCCCAAAATTATTACTGTAAATTGAAGTCCTATTTTTCTGCCCCAAGTGTGTTCTTAATATTAACAGTTGGTAATTAGCCTGTCCTTTGGAGAGACACTGAACAGTTTTGAAGAGCATTCTGTTCATTTAATCAGAACAGTAAAACGGCAGACAATAAATGTTCCACTCTCCACGTCGTGACGCTTCCCACTAATTGCTGGCAGTCATCTCCCCGTTTTTATTTTTAATAGTATAAGATTAATGTGATTGATTGGTTCATATTTATTTTTCTGTAATCCTTTCTTGAACAGCAGGGCTTGGAGAAACTACAAGACAGATAGTATGGATGGAAAAATAAAGAGTAAATTATTAGAAACTTAAAAACAAAAAATTATGGGCCGGCTAAATAGCTCAGTGGATTAAAGTGCCTGCAAGCAGGTGCAGGGGCTGGGGGTTCGAGCCTGGGCCTGCCCTGCCGGCCCCGCCCCCGGGGTGAGCTGAGATGGCGATTGAGACTTAGTGTGCTGATGCACACCGTAATCCCAGCTCTTGGGAGGCTGTAAGCAGGCGGATCACTACGAGTCCGATCTGGTAGTGAGACCCTGAACACCCTGTAGAGCTTTTCCTAAAATACAAAAAAACGAAACAAAACAAAAATCACATGTACAGAAAATGTTTCTTTTAAAACTGTTAGTTAAAGAACTCACTTTTATTCCAATATTTACCTTGCATTCTCCCATCTGGATGATAGAAGAAGTACGTTTGGCTTCCTCTCACCAAACTAAGTAAGTGCACTCAAGGCTTAGCTAGGGTGGTGTTGATTTAAACAGCACAAACCACCAGGGTAGTGTTACACTTTCAAGCATCATCATTTTCAGTGTTTCCCCTTGCAAGAGCTCAAGCCTAGCACCCCAGCACTCTGGAAGGCCGAGGCAGGAGAATTACCAGGTCAAGCCCAGCCTGGGCAACGTGACAGCTCAGCAAAAGTCCCTCACCAAAAATAAGCAAACAAATGAACAAGTAAACAAAAAGCGTTGAGGGTGCATCTCTGCTTGAAGGGCCTGGGTTCAATTCCCAGTAAAGAAAAAAAAATCCTGTACATGTTTTTTTTTTTTTTTCTTTTTTAGTCCTTATAGCAACTATGAGACTTAGGAATTAGATGTGCATTTGAAAATGTTCCTTACATTATCTTAAAGGCGTTGAAGCAGATTATCTTTGTAACTGCTTACGAGTACCTTTTCCAAACCAAGCTACTTTAAACAAATATACCATAAATCTTTCCGCTAAATTCTAAAGTAATATCTTAAAGAGAATAATAGAGGGTTGACAGGCTAATGGGTATACAAAACAACAGAGAGCAAGGTATAATAAATAATGTTTAAATTTACACTGGACTAAGAAAATTGATTTTATGGATGAATAAAATTTTAAATATATTTTCTTAAAAATAAGATTAAGAATTAGAACAATTATTTTTTTATTTTCTTTAGGTGAAATGTAAATTAGCCTTCAGTTCAAGTTTCCACCAGCAGGTGTTATTTACCCTCTAGCTCCTTATCACGCTTATCAACTTTCCCTTTTTTCCTTTCTTTTCTTCTTTCTTTCTCTCGCTACCTTTCCTTCCTCCTATACATATTTTAAGTGTTCATCAGTCACAAAATTTATGAGATTTTATAAAAATAAATCCTTTGGGTCATTGATACTTTTCAATTTTGCTTGTAATTATGGTTTATAAATATGTTAGAAACTTAGAAAAATGCCTCACTGGAACAGGTCCAAATAATTAATATGTATCCCATGCTGAACCTTCATAGACTACTCCAATGTGTGTAGCTGAGCTTACTAGATTGAGAATATTTTTTATTTAGAGTGACAGAACTACTTATAGTAGATTCTACTATAAGTTTTATTGATACAGGGAGAAAAACTGATCTTGGGTGGGTGACCTCCAAACAATACAGGGAACCTCCAAATGACATAGAGAAAATGATCTCCTGACCTGACTTGGATGAGTTAGTGTTCTCTAAAATTGAAGAATGAATTTTAGGAACAAATGGAGGTTATGAGCAGAATATATTTATGAGAGAGAGAAAGCTCCTGTCTGAGAGAGGGACAGGAAGGGGGCCTGAGCAGGAGTTTCCTTGGAAGTTGTCTCTTCCAGGGACTTTTAAAGAGGTAAACCATGTGGTGAGGCGGGTCTAAGGTAGTGGAGAACACATGGGAACTCACCTAGGTGGACATGAGGTAGGACAAAGCTGTGATCAACCAGTGAGATTACATGCACCATTGCTCAGGTAAAATTGATGAAATCCAGGACCAAATGAGGAAACGAGTCATGTAGTAAGCGGGCATGAATAGGGGACAGGGTTTCTTCCTGTTGGGGGTTGGGCTAGTGACTCATCTGGGCTCTTTCAAGGTGATTGACCTGTTTAGGATGTCAATCCCTAATGCCATACATCCCTATGGAAGTATGTAGCTGTGCCTCCTCTTTTTGTCTTGATCTTGAGATGTGGCCCATGTGGGAGTGTCTGTCTCTTCCCAGTTGTAAGGTCACCTTGTCTTCCATCTTGTCTCCTTGAGGGCCTGGCCCTGTCTGACTGCCTATAATATTTCTGTCTAACTCGGCTGCCTGCAACGTTATTAGAGAAATTTGAAGGACTTCGCTAAACCAACCCAGTAAACAAAACTGAGGAGATCGTCAAAGACTTATGTTGAAGTTATTGTCATTCACATATATATTAATTAAGTAGGATTTATTGTAGTCAAGTAGAACACATGGGGATTGCAGTCAAAGTAGACTACCCACACACGGTTCCATTCATGCCTAACTATGCTAATAGTCATTTATTTGGGTAGGAGTTAATATCTGTTGGATGTGAGCCAGCAAGAGGGTGATTATGATGCTACACGTGGCTACTACATAGACCAAGCACATCCTCGCTTCCCACGACACAGCTGTTAGCAGCAGCGGCTTTGCTAGTTAATCAGATGTTTCGCCCCTGGGGATTGACCAAGCGGGTCGAAACTGACACAGGCTTCTGCTTCAACTCAAATGCAATGACAGAAGTGTGTCACTTATTAGGCACTCCAGGAAAAATGCACATGGCAGTCACCCTCAAGCAACTCCAGCGCTTATCCAAGGATCTCGCCGCTGTGTGATGTGATACTAAGTCATCCCTTAATTAAATAATTCTTCCAGAGAGAGTGCAAGTGCTTTGCATGGTTAGCAGAATGTGTTTTTCTTTTGTATGTGCTTCACTTGGACCAATTAACATTTTAATGCTGAGGATCAGACAACACCATTTGAGAAATTGAGCTTGATTTGTTATTGCTTCTTAGAAGTAATATTTTTTTTAAAAAGTTTTTTTTTTTTTTAAAAGGTAAGTGCTTTTGTATTTGGAGCTATATTATCCAGCCCAGCCACAGTGCTATGGGGAAAAGAAATAGAGGTTGTTTTTAAAAATTTTATTTATTTATTTATTTTGTATTTTAGGGAAGAGCCCACCGGGTGTTCAGGGTCTCAATACTAGATTGGACTCATAGTGATCCTCCCGTTTACAGCCTCCCAAGAGCTGGGATTACAGGCACATGCCACCATGCCCAGTCTCAAAATAGGGTTTCAAATGATTTCAGATTGTTTATTTCAGATTACTGTAACTATTACTTTCTCTTTAGTGTTCCTAAATATGTGTCCTTCAGTTAACCACACTTCCAATGGCCACATTTGTGACATTTTTCTATCTAGCCAAATTGTGTTCTTGGTGGTGTGTGTGATGACTTTTTTTCTTTTGTTTTGCAAGGAATTTTAAGGCTGGGAGGATGGCAAACTGAAGCCTAGAAATTGCATGTTGTAGGTTGGCTCTGAGCCTCGATTGTCCGGCTCCTTCAGTAGGGCCGGTCGCTGCAGAATATTGACCTTCTGTGGAAGGAGAAGGCGGGCCCCGGGCCACCACCCCTTTAGGGAGAAAAGGACAATTTAGGGGTGAGTCACCTTTTTATGTGTCTCAGCATCAGTAAAGTCTTGGTGACAAATGATTCTCCACAAATAAGAGAGTCCAGCTAAGGATTTGTTTTTCATCTGCAAATAAGAATAATTCTTGAATCATGTTCCTGAAAATCAACAAGATGGATGTTCATTTGGCACAATGAATATTAATTTTCTCTGATACTAAGGAGCAGGAACTAACCAACTCAAAAGTTCAAATTTTAAAAGACACCTAAAAGGACACCCAGAATAGTTCAAAGGAAATGATTTCTAGGTTCTTAGGATCTTATTGATGAAATAATGCATCTTCAAAGTAGCCATATACTAGTCCTGAGCCGTCCTGGGTAAGATTCTTTCTCCTCCACCAGTTAGATTGATTGCTGCTAGTGACCTGTTACTGTCCCTTGGGTCTGCATTACTCACAGACGAATCTTTATGCAGACATAACTAGGTCACCTTAATTACCTGTGGAAAGGAGGTACACTTGTGAAAGTTCCACTGTGATAATTACTCTAAAATGCCAAAATAGTGTATGCAAATCTTGGCGGTATTTGCTAAAAATTATTGTATAACCAAGATCAATGAAATCCAACAGTTACTATTTCCTATCCTCCAACATCTCCCAATACTATTCTTTTTGGCCTAACAGAAATACAACACTTTACCAGCAATTCATCGAGCATATACCTCGGCAAATTGCTGTGAGGACCTTCCTTTCCTTTGCTCTAAGTTCTTTTGCAGCATTTAAGAAATCAACAGACTATTGTAAAGGAACAAAAGGCAGCTAATGGCATGTTTTGTTTTGTTTTATTTTGGCTTATCTTAAATGATACCTTGGGTCTCTTCCTAATCAGCGTGTTTTTTTCTCTGAAGACATTTCTATACCTGTCATTTTGTCATAGACATAAAGAGAGGAAGATTAGAAAATTCAGTCTTTCTAAATGGGGAGGAAATGCAAAATAGATGTGTTTTGCTCTCTCATATGAATAATTAGGAAATGATTTAACCCTCTGCGCACCAATGGATTTAAATGGCAAACTATTCCACTGATGATTCAAAAGCCCTCTAGTAGGCTAAGACATGAGGGACTGTGGCACAGACTAAAATAAAACTAATGTCAGAGTAACATTAGCCAGATTAAATTCTGAACATTCCTTGAAAGTTTTAATGGATTAATCTGTAGAACTGATATCTAATATTGGAGATCATTATTTTTAATACAAGTAATGAAATAAGAACTTTTCCATTATTCCACAAATGTCAGTAACTGAGTATTTTAAAGTCAATCAACTTTATATAATAGAAATGGCTTTTATACATGAATTAAACATATTCTGAATTTTAAGAAGTTAATATTGCAAAGTGGATAACATAAAAATTTTACAAAGAACTACAAAAATAAAAGAGTCTGAAAGGATTTAATTTCATATTGAAAGTGGATTTATAAGAAGTTCCAGCTAGCAAGTATTTAAAGCCCTTATCTACTGCAGGTAGCCTCAGTTAATCTGCACCACATGCATTGGTATTTAGCTTTTCAACCTGAGACAGAACGCAAAGTATTTCAATTGTTTTTCTGATAGAGGCAACAGCTCTACGAATACCACTGACCCTCAACGAGTTTTGTTGTTCCTCTTCTGAGTCCATACTGGAAGTGATCAACTGCAGCTCTTCCAGAGGAGTGTGACGGTGTTCCCTCGACCCACCAGGCATGGCTTCAAAGCCCACAGCCGCTGCCCTGTTCAAGGCCTTTACATAAAAATGTCACAGCCCTGGATATAAAATTTCCATCCTGTGCTGTATTTAAATCATCTTTAGATTATGTTTATACTTAAATAAGCATAAATGCTTTATACATATTTTATAATGCAATGTTTAAGAAACAGAGACAAAATAAAAGCATGTACTTGCTCATGGCAGATGCAAATGTTTTTCATCTGCAATTGATTAAATCCATGGATGCAAATTCTACAGAAAGTGAGGCTGTCTGTATTTGGTGAGAATGAACCAAAGGCACAGTGACAACAATGTGTCTGAGTTTTCCAGTGAGAGCTTGGATTTGTCCCCATATCTCCTGGTCTGTAAGCCTCTGTTATGGTTTATACCTAGACATCACTGCAAGGCCCCACACACTCCTAGGTCAGGCTTCGGGGAGGTGATTGGTCATTGGGTTGTGATACCTCTTGGTGGATCTACCCGCCGGTGCACTGACAGATAAAGGCAATGTAGGCAAGTAAAGCCTGGTTGGAGAAGTGTTCACAGGAGTGTCCCGGCAGCCACAGGTCTCTTCCTCCTCTCTTGATCTCTTTCTTTGCTTCCTCTGTCATGCATGAGCATTCCTTCGCTGCCGTGCTCCTCTGCCTTGAAGCCCTGACTTGGAGCTGGTCAACCAGGGACTGACCCCTCACAAACCATGAGCTACCAGAAACCTCTCCTCCTTCAAGCTCTGGGCATTGTGTCTCAGAGATGAGACAGTAACTAAGACACCCTCCAAAGGCACTGTCCCTTTGGCAAGGTCGCTGGCAGGATGACATTAAGACCACTCTCTAGTTCTTTGATTACTTGGGAAGTCTAGGAGAGGTGATTTTGGTCAGAGTATGAAAGGTAAGGACTTATTTTCTTCTACCTATAGACTTTTTACTTATCTTCTAATTTAATCTTGTTAAACCCTACTAAAACCTTTATTCTATTTTTTAATGTATTTTGTATAAAGTCTCACTATATAGCAGAAACTCATAATGATCCTCCTGTCTTCAGTCTCCCCAGTGCTGGAATTAGAGGCATGTGCCACCACGCCCAGTCTCAGGAGCCAGCGTGGCATGCCTGGGGGAGAGGCTGGCATGGCCTGTGGTACCAGGGTTGGAACCCTGGTTCCTGTGCTTGCATAAGCAGGCGCTTACTCTGCTGAGCTATCTCAGTGGCTCACTACTAAAATCTTAACAGAGGTCACACTGAGAAGAAAAACGTCACCAGTTTTCCGTTTTCCACTGGAATATAATTTAGAGCTCAGATAGAACCATTGAGGGCCACTCTCAGTTGTCGCTGTTGGCTGGCTACTGCAAGTCTAGTTCCAATGCTCAGACTATCTCAGGTGACTGACTCACTGGTCTCTCAGGGAATCTCTCAGCTCAGTCACCTGATGCTGTGGGATGCAGGACATGGAATGTGCTGCTGCACTTCAGTGATGTTTAAAAACATCCTTTTAGTGCCATGCCAGAGTTGCAGGATGTTGATTCTCGCTATAGTACAAAAATTTACTCATTAATTTCTTTCATTATAATATCAGTCTATGTGTCTGCAGTGCTTTCACCAGGATTATCTTCTGTGAACAGCTCAGCAACATTATGAGGCAGGAATTATTATCCCCCTTTTAGAGACAAGAGCTTTAAAAAGGAGCATGTCAACATGATTTGTCCAAAGTCATAAAACTAGGAAGTAGAACGTGCTTCACTGGATCCATCACTTTTTCTCTTATCCTGTCATAGCTGTTGCTTCTCACTTCAAGTGGCAGAGTGTGATCAGTAGTTGGCTACGTGTGAAAAATCTTCAACTGCAATCCAGACATATGCAGCCATAATCTACAAAGTACGGGGAGGTGGGCATCTATATTTCCTGAAATGAACAGTGTTTAATATTGAGAATTTAAATTAGATGAAGTGTGATTTAAAAAAAACCCACAGTATTTCAATTAAAAAAGAAATGTTACCTTAATGGTAACATTTCTTAATGGTAACATAATGTTAACCATATTTTTCTTAATCTTCCTTAATCTCCTCAATTGATTCAAGTGTTTTATGGAAAAGTTTATGAAATGAAAACATTGTGGTGCGTCCTCACCCACCTTAGCCACTGGATCTGGCACTGTGTGACTTCTGGCTCCTCCCTCTCCCACAATGACCATGAAAGCAGAAGGGCTGAATCAATTCAAGACATCAGTGCAGCTGTGGTAGCACAGCTATAGACCCTTAGGAAAGAGGACTGTGGAACTGCTTCAGAAAGTAGCAAGAATGCCGGGAGATGTGCTCAAGTGAGAGGAATTAATGGTACTAGTTTTTAAACACAATTAATTTTTTAAAAATTAAACATTTCTCTATTGTTTGATTATCCTTCACATTCTTCCTGCCTACTGATAAATTTTTACATTTTTTATTGCAGAAAAAAACACAGCATAAAATTTACCATGTGAGTCATTTTAGTGCATTCAGTCAGTGATATTAACTGTATTGAAATCTTGTGCAAAGGATCACTACAACTTTTTTTATCCTATGAATGAATGAGCAACCCATTGAACATGAGCCTCCTTTCTTTTCTTCTGTTATTGCATTGTGAACTAATCTTTCTTTTTTATTAATTCTATTGAGAAATAGCAATGAGACAGTTTCAAAACCAATGAGTAGGACAGTTTCAGTAATTAACACATTGCATATTGTTGTCTTTGCAATCACATCCACAGGAAATTGTTCTGTTAGCAACTTTATTGGCTTGGGTTACGTGAGTGTAAATTGTATGAATTCCTATGACAGAGCCCCTTTCCTGCATATCCATGGCACAACCACAAACCCAGGAGCTGGACAACGAAGTGTCATCACAGCCATGGCCCCAGGTTCTCTTCAGTTTCACCAGCCCTCCCAAGATGAGTGTCATCCAGCTGAAGGTCACATTGGGCTGTGGTGAGCAGGCTGCTTTCAATCCCTTCCTTCTGAAGTAATCCTTCATTCAATCCCTCTCATGCTTTACCGTACTCTTACAAAAACTATAAGCCAATTACTTTTCAGATTTTGCCTCAATTAAAAAATACTTCCCCAATTTAATGTTAGGTTAATCCTACAAGAAAACTGTACAAGTGGTGTGATGTTGCTCTTAGTATGACCCACAATGGTGTACCTTTTTGATTTCTCTCCTTACCAGTGACATTAGCTTTGACCATGAAATTGAGTTGATATTAGTCAACTTAATTCTCCTGGATGGTGTATCTTATTCTTTTGGAATTAATTAATATTTCCTGGGGAGGTGCTCTGAGTCTGTGGATGCATCTCCTTTCTCATCAGTCTCTTTCAGGAATTTCTTCTTCCATTGTTGTCTCGAGGTGAACAAAATCAAGGCTGCAGGAGGTGGCAAATCATGACTTTGTGACTCTGATCCTCACCCTCCACGGGTGCGGGGCATTCTTCCATGCAGGGGAGTATTTTATTTATTTATTTATCTATTTATTTATTTAGCTTAATTTTGTCTGTGGATTCGCAGTCCTCCTTTATTCAGTATCTTATACTCTATTAGAATTGTCATTTTTTCCCTTTTGTACTTAATGTCTGCCAGATTTAATTATAGGAGGATTCCTTTAGCCTGGCTTCTGAGTCTCTTTCAGGCCTTAGTGTTTGAGACCTTCCTTACTTTTTGCCCAACAATAGGCTCCATTTTCGCTCAGCCATTTCCTGTGTCTGTCTTTTAATCCGTCACTGCCCAGCGCAGCGCCTTATTCCTCAGGAAGAATCTGTCTGAGTAGAAAGAAATTATTTTACAGTTTTCACTTGTTTGGGGAGGAGAAGAGCCACCTCTCAGGGACACGTGCTTTTATGTCCAGCTCTTAATTTGCATGTAGAAATCACATGTTGATATCCATGATTCTCACAGAAGTCAATTCTTTAATAGACTGTAATCTCATTTTCATCCTTCTATTGATGTAACCTTCCCGCCCTTCCTGAAGAGTGACAATCATCTTTAAGAGCCTCTCTGTGTGTCACTATGTTTTGTCACCAGTGCCACCTGCCCTGTCTTAGCTTGGAGGTTCTTGTCACCTATACTGGGGTTCCAACCCCTCAACTGCTTCCCTTTGCCTCCTTCCCCAATAATCTCTATCTGTACTGGTGTCACCTAAGGGATTTTGGGATTGAGTCTTCTCAAAGGAAGGGAAGGAAGACAGAAAGAGGGGAAGTAAAAAGGAGGGAAAATGGGAAGGCAGGAAAGAAACCTACCAGTTTTCCTCTTCACAGCAGGATTCACTTTTAGTTGCATGCCAGGTCAAACACAACGACTTCTAACAATTTGTCTACCAGTGCACATTATGGAAATACTGAAAGAAGGAAAGAATTGACACATGATATAGTTCAGAGGCATGCTTGCTAATGCTAATATTGTACAAAATGTGGCAATGATTTGCAATTTACACCAAATTATTTATTTTGGGCACTAGATGAACAACTTCCTAGTGAATACTAAGGACTTGAAATTTGCAATTTGAAGAGAAGATCAATGGAAGAAGAAACATAAAACAAATGATTAAAGCTATGAATTTGCAGAAAGCTCAGAGACACTTTTAGAGGAACACATGTCCCCCTTTCTTTCCCCTAACCAACTGGCTGAATCTAGTAAGTTTAACCTTTGTTCTCAAAATGTAGTTGTGGAGTTAGATAGAGCAGAGGTATGAACTTCATTATTCACACAGTGTGGCTTTGAGGTTATAAAACGTCTTCGATATTTTAGCATTGATTTATTCATCTGTAAAGTGGTGTAAGGATTTTTTTTGTAGAATTTAGTGAGAAGGGCTTTGAGTGTTAGAAAGTATTTTCCAAACAAAAATAAATATCTCTCTTCAGAGTTCAATGATCTACATACCAAAATTCCAAGGCTTTCTGTTATTATTTATTTAGACCACTCAAGCCATTTTCTCCATGTACACACTAGATTTAGAGGTCAAGTTTGAGCACTTTTGCAAATGGCGTTCGCTAAGCAGTTGGCCTTCTACTCTAATGACTTCTCGTTTGATCCCCCCAAGTAGAACCATTCCCCTGAGTTGACTCTCTAATAATATTTTTTCCAAATTAGTTTTTGTATTCAACTTCTGAATATTTCCTACTGCAGAAGCTGAAGATTAGCATAGTCAGAGTCTGGGAAATATTTGAAAGAAGCAGAAAAAGAATAAAAGCTCAGCTCTTTTGAAATGCACTACACGAGAGACATCCAAACTGCAGTATCTGATGTTGAGTGAAGAAGTCATGCCAGCGCTGTGCCTCATGACTCCACTTACCTAGCGTGCAGATTCATCCTTTAGGAATGGAATTCTGTAGGCAGTGACCAAGCAGAAAGGGGAGTCTCTTTAGACTGCACATACATTTCTTTTTCTTATTCTGAGTGCTGAATAAAAGGGTATATTTGGTTTGTAAAAATTCAACAAATCTACCCAAATGGCTGGGAATTTTATTCTTCAATACTAAGTTTTAATGTTGAGAACAACAACAACAAAACCCACATGCATGTTCCATAACTTGGTCTTCACTTGGCTCGCTCACCTGTTTCTCAAAATTTTATTTCTACCAAGGTGTGATGAGTAGGGTTAGCAACTAGGTCTCTGAGATCAAAAAGCTTGCTGAGCATCTAATAGAATTTTAAATTCATAATTAGAGCTATTTTCTTGCCAAAGACTCAGCCAAATCTGTGGTGGACTCGGCAAGGTCTTTTGTTATTTTCACATCAGCATGTTTCCGAACCTGCTCGCCTGCAAAGAATTCTGGTGTGGGAAGCACACTTTTAGTAAAGATGGCCCACTTCTGAGTGAAAGGATTCGGATACAGCAGAGTCGTGAAACTGTCCCTGTCTGTATTAATGATTAAAATGCTGGGGCTGGTTCCACATTTTCAGGACTGACTTGACACATGAATTTTATAGTTGTCTGGTCGCGTTGCTCACAGGAGTGTATTTTGCACAAAGGTGTTCAAATTCAGCTTGCACTTCCAACATATATATATATTCTTCACATGTCTTTATTTTTAAGTGAAGTATGTTTTTCCATTTGCTCTGATGCAGATATCTTTTTTGGCAGTGGTGGTGTTCATTGTGTTCCATTTTGCTTCTCCTTTTTGGTAGGATTTCTTTTTCAAGAACCAAGAATGATGTCCATATGGACTTTATCATCTCTCCTATTAGTTCTCAATACAAAATGACATTCTTACAAGCTAGGGCGATTTCACCTAGTTTTTCTCTAGAACAATTTGGGCCTGAACTGGTGTGTATGTCATGCCCCAGGGTAAAACTAAACATGGTTAACGTTGAACTTTCTCTCATTTTTTTCTTTCTCCTGTGCACATATGCAAAATAAAACCACACATAAAAACTGGGCAGCAGAATAGCTGTTCATAAAAATAATCAAGGTAGGCATCTGGTTAAGACATGTGCTCAATTGTTTTGTTCAGCTTATTTCGAGCTCAGCATTTTCAATGTTCTGTAAGTAAATAAAATAAATCTGTATAAAGTCTGTATTGTTTCTCTCTTGAAAAATAACTCATTAAAATAAATTCTAATGGGGCTTATTTTCTATTTAATCTGTTTAGCAGATTGGTCTCCTGCACAGTACCAAGCAAGGTAAAAATGTGTGACTATTTCCCTATAAACTCCAGTTTCCTTAGGTCTGGTGGAGTCTGTGACCCATGGCCTAGTAGATCTTAAGTGAATGATTGACATTTAGTTTTTGAATGAACAGCCATGCCGCTGAAGCTGGCTATTAGGATCAATATTGGCCATTAGCACTATTTGGTAGGCAATTGCTCAATCACATGGCTGTCTTCTGCAGTGGCATCTTCAGGTCAGTGAATGGGCAAAAGTTCATCACATGGTTCCCATGCTTGAGTGTCACAGCTTATGAACCTAAT
The DNA here is from genome assembly GCA_002564305.1 of Octomys mimax. Classification (NCBI taxonomy): domain Eukaryota; kingdom Metazoa; phylum Chordata; class Mammalia; order Rodentia; family Octodontidae; genus Octomys; species Octomys mimax. The sequence continues at coordinate 22,026 of NDGM011074842.1, forward strand.
TCTAGTTTTGGCATTGTCTAGTAATTTTGCTTCTAAAATTAAATAAATCCTTAGCATTTGACAGGGTGGTTGTTCACATCTAGATGTGGGCAAAATTCAGAAAACCTAAGGAGTTGAAGGAGAATATAAATAAGACCCAGCAAAAGAGAGGGTGGGGCCTTTTCCTGGTAAGATTCTCTTCCCAGTCCAGGAATCAGTGGACCAGGAGGTGCGCAGTTAGGATGCAGAAATTGGAACTACAAGTAGTGGAAGGAGAATGAATGAGTAGACCAGATACCCAGGAATAACGTATTTATACATCACTTTATAAAGACAGCTTTGTTCTAGAGCTCCAAAGTTTTTGATTTAAGAAAAAAAAGAACTACGTTGTTAAAATCATGAAATATTCCTTCACATAGAAAAATATAAAGACTAATTTAACAAAAACTTTTGTATCAGTAAAAATCTTTAGGAAATTTTTTATTGTTTATTAATATAAAGTGTGTGAAGACAAAATATTTGTCTTCATATACCCTATATTTTAAGAAGAATTACTGTAGGCAGAGTTGAAAAGTCCTGCATTCGTCACCTGCTTCTGTCCTCCTTCACTCAAACCAGAGCTTATAACTCTAATGTTTATGCCTTATCGATCTGCTGATTTCAATTATTGTGTGTTTTGTGTAAGATTTTTGAACTGACTTTTGTGTATTTCAGATAATAAGTACCCAGCACTGTTTTGTTTTGCGAGAGGCTCTTGCTACCTAATTCAGACTGGCTTCTAACTCACTATGTAGCTGCAACCAGCTTCAGATTTGTGGCAGTCCTCCTGCCTCAGCTTCCTGATTCCTGGGATTACAGGAGCGTGCCACCAGGCTGGCACCAGGGTTAGTTTTGCTTCAAGACAAGTGCCGAGTTTGATGGTTCTTCTGTCTGCCTTACCTCACCGACCTCTGCCAAAACCCCACTGGATCCATGCTTCTTCCCTGGGCTGATATCAGCACTTAGTTTGTGAGTCAGAGGAAAGGAATACTGCCTTAGGTTGGATTACCAGAGGCCCACACTCCTCTTACCCAAAGTTCATTAATTTTCGTAAAGAAACACTTTTTGGTTCAATTCCAGATTAGTAAATTGGTTGTTTTGAACAGTTGTCCAGCTTTATAGTTGCTTTTTTGGCAAACAGATTTGTTGACTCTTCACTTATCTTCCTGGAGTGAGATCCCTATTATAATTTATTTTATTGATGATTTATAGGGCAATCTCACTTGCCAAGTGGCTGTGTCTTCCCTTTTGTTGTGAGTCCCTGAACCAGCAGAAGTGTTTTCCTTTTCCTCTCCATTGTTTGTTTGCCATGTGGGTTTGACCTAGATTTGCTCTTTCATGGTGAGCCAGTGTCTTTAGTTACCTCCAGTTTGGTTTATTCGTTTATTAGCTTTTGACAGACTGAAGATAATGCTGAGAAAAGTGTTTTATCTCACCTTTCTTCCTTGTGGTAATAAATTAATAATTTGCAGAGAATGGCCTTTCTTCTTCCACACCTATTTCCTTTGGCCTTGATTTTCATATACTAATCTTGAAGAGCAAACACGGAACTCAATGTTGGTGACAAAAAATTATGGAGCTCCCTGCAATGAGTTGCCTCTCCCACTTTTTTGATTTCTAACTTCATATTAACCCATGCTTTATTATTATGGTCCTCTCAGGTTCTGCATCACAATGACTTTCTTTCCATGAATAAATAGTGCCCGTATAAAACTTCAGGTAATAATGTCTTCACAAGAGAGCACCTCAGATGATTATTCAGTAATAAGTGACAAGCCAAATGATCCCGAGGTTCCTGCACAGTAATAAATATCCCTCACTACCCTGATGGCCAGTTTCAGTGATCTGGAGGGATGACGGGAAGTGTGTAGTAGCCATCGCTTTGGGGCTGCTTCCTGTCTACCAGCTGTCCAGGCTTATCTGCATGATTGGAATTATTTTATATCATTTCTGTTCCTAACAATAACAAAAACAACAACACAAATCTACAAAGTGGGCATGGATAATATTAGCATTTAGAAAACTATGATATTGAAGCATAAGCTCTACTATCTGACAACAGAGATGGCAAAGGCCAGCGTGGTGTGGCTCCTGACATGCTGGATGAAGTGATGGCCACGCTCTAGGGATGGCTATGCTCCTGGTATTGAGAGAAGTGTGACAAAGGCTACACCAGGGCTGTGTTTTGTTGCCAGTGTCTGAAATCCCTAGTGATGTCAACTTCCTGAGTAAGCCAGTATTATCCCTTTTCACATGAATGTGGTATTTTTCACACAACAGAGATGCAAGACTTACACCAGCTCTGGACTGCATCTGCCTTCATGGAGCCAAACGTCTCCAGATCTTTTCATAGTCTTATTTATCCTGTGGATGTAACTGAACTTGCATCTGTGGGAAAAGGGAAACTAAGAATGGCGAAAGGCAATGCATGAAAGAGATAGATACTTATTTTTAAAAAGATTTTCTGGATTTTACCACCTGAACCTGCACATTAGTGACACCACCAGGCTGCAGCTTCTGTTCCGATGCAAGTGAAGTACGCATATAGGGTTGTATGTTATCTTTTGTATCGTAATCTTGTAAAGCAACCTACCCTAAATGTAATCAATGGAGAGTTAGGTTAATTTGTAATTCACAGCAAATACATGGCTAGAGGCGCAGGTCAGACCATACCCCAAAGGCAATCATATATGTTTGCAAATCCCAATAAATCTATAAGACATATGTCCAACTTTCATCAATGATCCAGTGATACTGATGAAAGGGGATGAGAGGATGGCACAATCATTCTAGGTAAAAAATGGTTTGGGAGACATTACAGTGAAAAACAATGAATAGCCCTTGGATTCTAAATAGTGGCTTTTGGGGAGAAATAGAACAATTTGAGGTGACCAGAGTTTTATGATGTAAAAATTATATTTATTTAGTGGATTTAGGCCTGGCATCACAGGGTTATGGAGAAAGCTTTCTAATCTTTGGAAAGATGCTTATGGACATAGAGAGGGGTGAAATAATATGGCAGCATATTTGCAACAACAGCAAAAAAAGAAAATAATGTGAAAAAGAGAACAAGGTTAAAGAGAATGTATAAGAGCATCTAAAGCAAGCCACAGAGTCTGCACAGGTGCTTATGGCAGCATAGAGTGAAACTGAAAAAGCAGAAAGTGATGAAAGAAGGTTTGGAACTTAGGTTCAAGAGGCAGGGTATGTTTGCTATTTCACGTTCTGTTCAGAGTTCTGTTAGTGATAATTGTGCAGTCTTGGCATGCTTCCTTTCTATTTCTGTATGTTCCTCAGGGGCTTGTGGCCATTGCTGTACTTGGATTCTCCAGCAGCTTTTTGTCTCCGTGGGACGGTGGACCAACGTCCCTCAGCCTGGAGGACAGAACACATATTCTGGACAGAGAGCTAAACAATGTACAGCTGATCTCAGTACTTGTTTTTCAGCAGCCCCCTTGCTGCCACTGACTAGAAGGTTCTGTGTGCATTGCCACACAGCGAAAGGCAGCTTTCTTCTCTCCTGCAAATTCCAAAATCTGTATCTATCTGTGTACATGGTGTAAATGATGCACCGTGTATTCGGAATTGTACCCCCGTCTTCTTCCCCCCACACCCAATCATCAAGATTTTGATATATATGCAGGAGAAAACAATATCTGTTTCTTCAATGATATAAATTCCTACATGTTCCAATGGTCCACCCCTCCAAGTGGTAACCCACTTACAATAATTTCAGCTTATTTATTAATTGATTTATTTACAGTTCTAGAGATTAAATGCAGGTCAGTAGGCATGATTGATTCAATACATCTATTTCTATTTTAATGTCTTTATGTATTTCAAATCATACTACATGTGATGTCTTAAGTTTTATTTTGTACTTTCTCATGTCTTCAAATTTTACCTTTCTTGTTTTTGTCTACTCCTGAAAAGAACTCAAAATCTTTTCAGATATTATTTGATATTGTTGCCTTCTGTGGCAGGTTAGTTGCTGTATTCAGGGTTTTGTTATTTCAGAATACTTTGATATAAAAACTTTTCATTTTTCGTGGGAGATACACATTATCATAGCAGTAATAATAACATTAAAATGTGATGCTGACCAAGCAGTTGTGGGCTTCAGTGTTTCCCTTCTATAAAAGAAGATTTTACAGGGAATGAACACTAATGACCTATTCAACTTCGTTGTTATTTCAAAAAGCATATTTTCTTTCATTTTCCAAATGTGTGGAAGCTTGGTATAAAAAATAGGAATGTCCCAAAGACGATACTAAACACCTGTTAAGTTTTGGTGTCCCTGCTCTTAATATTGTTGCCTATGAAGTTACAATTTCTGAAATCTACTTTCCGGAGTAAAGGAAGACAGAGATTCTGCTGTGCAGTGTGCTGTAGCAGTCACACAAACCACCCAAGCCTTCAGAGCAGGGCACAAAGGTGGAAACCAAAGCACACTTCTGCAAAGCGACACACAGCTGAAGATTAAAGCAAGTGTCTATTATGTGAGGGTGCTGGAAGACTCCTCTAACGCCTTTAAAAGTGAAATATCCCCAGACTTCGAATCAATCTCCTTGAGTACTATCACTCGTGACTTCTCACAAACACGTGTAAATAGAGAGCAAGATTCCCACCTGCAATATCTTTCAGGTGATGTTTAACAAAACACTGCTGGGCTGGAGATTTATAAAGAGCAGATGGCCTGAAGATTCTGAAGAACCATTTGAATCACAACAGAAGGGGGCGAATTCAAGCAAGGAGGATAGAGGAAGTGCTTTATGGGTGAGCAGACAGAGCTTCAAGTAATGCACCATAGATGTGGACTGCTGGGAAACTGTCAGGAACGGGGTCATTCTTTTTGATCAATGCTTCGGGTTGCCTTCGTTCTAAATTGTAGACATGAAGTGAACAGCAGGCTAAGTGGATGCACTGGAATCGCATGAGTTTAGACACATAATATAGAATATATGAATAATTTAAACCCTGCTGATGTGATGTCTTCTTTTGAACTGTCTATGAGGGCAAGGAGGGAACCCTGTTCAATCAATCGCAAGGCAAACGCTTCACCTTCTGAGAGTACACAACTTTCCATTATTAATGGAATCACCAGTGTTAAGCAAACACACACAAAGTTATCATTACAAATATTTCCTTTGTACTTAGAGTCAATTTCTCAGTGTTTTCCACCCTGAAGCCCCTCGTGAACTGCCTTATTTTGTTACCCTGAATCAGTTAAATACTATCATTTAGACTTACTGTTTTCCTAGGAGCACATTTCTAAAACATTTCCTTTAATTGTATTTTATTTTTTAAAATGTAAATTAAGATACTACAAACTTATTATTTTGTACACACCGCTGTAAGCACTTCTGTGCATTCTCATTTAATGTGAAAACCATCTTATTAATTATCTTCTGTATTGACACCAGTTTCACAATGGAGAAACCTGAGGGTCAGTGAAGGCGAGTGACTTTATCAAGTTCAGGATGCTGGTTAATGGTAAAGCCAGGATCATCTCTATCTCCCAGAGTGCTCACCTGCTAATATCACAAATGACACACAGAAGCGCTCAGATTATCTGTCATGAATCCCAAGAGCTCAATAACTCCTCATTGACTCTTTTCTACATTATAAATTTACAATGCAAATACGTTTCTAATCATTGATCAATCAACTTGCATTTAATTAGTTTCAAAAACTTTCAACACCTTTAATGGACCCTGTTGTTAAGTCCTTGATTCTGATTTCACCGTAGCTCACAATTTCAACAGCTCATGGCATCCCAAGCCTCTTAGGGCTGGGGAGGGAGAGCTGGGTGTGGGGCCCTGTTGGAAAGAGGGGCACCCAGATGCATGAGAATCTCTTACTCTTTCATAGATAACTAGTCTCAACTCGAGGTCAGCATCATGGAGTGAAGAACTGGGGTCATTTATCACATTGTTGGCCTCTGATATATTGATGGACTTCAGGGATATTCCTGCCTATGAGACTTTGTGATCTACAGGTTTAATATTTTAAGTAGTTTGTGTAGGCTTTCCTGCATATAGATGGTAAGAGTCATAAGAAATCATGGTGTATAGGTAGTTCCCTAAGATGCAGAATCACCTAGAAAAATAAGAAAGAGTTCAGGTGCTTGATAAGTTATGTTTCTTTTGTGTTTTGTATTCCCAGGTTTACTGTTACAAATAGTAGAAAGAAGAAAGTTATGCTTGCAGCCTTATAGGTTAAGGATAAAGCTTAGCTATGCTAGGGAAAAGCATTATTCCATACTCTGCCTGCTGGAGATATTTTATCTTCTCCTTTTTTTTGGAGAGGAGGCAGTTGAGGTTGGGACACAGGGCCTTTGTCCCGAATCACATCTCCACCGTTTTTAGTTTTGATTGTTGAGACAAGGTCTCACTAAGTGGCCCAAATGGGACTTGGACTTGTGATCATGGATTATAGACACATACCATTAGGCCCAATTTGTTTATTTTTATTTTTTGAGATATATTTTCTTCAATCAATATAATTTGGTATACATATTTCATATCTGAAAAAGCCCAGAAATAGTAATCCTCTTCATTCCTCTAATATTCCAGTATTGTTGAGACTCTAGAAATTCACATTATAGCCCTTAAACATGATTTTCTTTGTCTTTTTTTTCATAATTTTATTGAGAAACAAATAGCAATGAGACAGTTTCAATAATTAACACATTGCATACAT
>NDGM011074846.1:0-10333 GCA_002564305.1 Octomys mimax
GGAGGAGGAGGAGGAGGAGGAGAAGGAGGAGGAGGAGGAGGAGGAGGAGGAGGAGGAGGAGGATGGCCTCAATAGTATTTAAGGAATTACAATGTTGTGATACAGGACACTGGATTTTTTTGAGCAGAGCAATCGAAGAGACTTCTTGTGTGGACACTAGAATAAGCCATGTTGGTTTGATGGGTATCAAGTTATGTTTAAAATGAAAGCTGAGTGAGTTACAGGCTTTAGCAGCCAAACTCATTTAATGTATTCCATATTTAACAAGTTGTAGATGGAATGCTACTGCATGACACTTTTGAAAAAGCAAAAGAAATAGTCTTCATTCTGGAAAGGCTTAATTTTAGTATGGATTATGCTAAACACGCAGAAAGGATATTCTAGCAGTTCCTAAAACCAAAGACGAAATGTATTGGAATAATTTAAATCCTGTAATAAACAAAGGAGATAAGATGTAATAAAAGCTCTAAAATAGCAGAGAAAATGAACTCATTTTAAAAATTGGTCTTTAGCAGGTATAATGAAGAAGACAAATTTGAACAATTAGGAACTAATGAAGACTGTAAAAATTGCTATTTACAAAGAATAAGCAAGAATATACTTGGGAAACAGCCATACATTGAGCAATAGGTCTGAGTGACAAATGCCCTAAGAAATTAGGGAAATTAGTCAAGAAACTTAATTAACTTGCCATGATTTTTCAAAATCCTTGTAGCACATTGGATACTGGCAACGCAGTTTCTGTCTTCAGAAAAAGGTTATAAACAATGAGCCCAGATGTTAGCAGGTAGTAATTTTCTTGCTAATATTTTAATCACTATTAAAATTATAAGGTTAGAAACTCAGTGAATGGCAAAAAGACAGTGGCACCGAAACCATAATAATCATGGTAGTCACATGTAAAAACTGCATTACACCTCAACATTGAATTATAATCAAAGAAATGAAAATAGAATTTACACTGGCTATGGAATATATACATATATGTATATGTATAGATAATTTTAAATGTGAGCAGTCAAGCATGTACATGCCAAGTAACTATGAACAACTTAGAAGTTTAACTGTGTAAACTGAAACTTGTTCTTGACAAGGGAAAACTGGCAATTATCTTCCATAAAAATAGTCTCTAGTCCAGTGTCCTAATAGCTAACAAGAGACTAATTTTCATTAGTCTCTAAACTGCTATTGATGTCAAGACCAAACCTTGTCACATTTGGTTATGTCTTAATAATTTTAGCCTTTAAACTTTGTGCTGGGAATTTGTGGTCATCATTGGTATGGGTAGAAAAGAGTGTATCTAAAACCTCAAAGCCTGGGAAAAACATAGCTTTAAGTAGGAAAATTCGAGACAAGTATTTGAAAGGAAACAAAATCTTTAAAGAAGATAAATGAGTGGATAAACGCAAGTGATCAGTAAAACAAGGATGTTCCTGAGACAGTGGCAATCCTAATGAATTATTCATTGTCCTGAGCTAGGACAGTGCCCCAGGCTTGGGAGGGGCTGTGCTCTCCTCACTCTGTGGTCACTGGTTCCAGACTGGTCTTCATGGGAACTAGAGCAGCAAAAATATGACTGTGGCTGATTTGGGAAATTACCTTCCCATTGTTAAAGATAGAGACCTGTGTCCACATTTGTGAGCAGAAAAAAATAGATAGAGGGACCCTGAAGGAATAAACATAACAGAAAGACAGTGCCACCCTGTAAAATACTAAATCATGTCCCTGTAAGGTCATTAGCAGATCCAAGCCTAGCAATATCTTCTTACCTCCAAACAGCTAAACTAATTCTAGTTTGCTACCAAAAAATATCTAAATATATTGACACTATTTATCATCTATTCTTAGACATTTTGGTTTCATTGAGTTTCTATTCCCTGGATTTTTACCTATAAAACAAATTAAAAAAAAAAAAACTTAGCAATATAAATGTGAAAATTAACTTTCTTGAGCTAGCCCTTCCTAAACTTGTTCACAAATTATGACATGCATCAGGGATCATCCCTATCATTCTGGTCATATCATATTTGTGCACTCACATTGTGTACATGGACCACTTATAAAATAAGTTTTATACTTCTTATATGTCACTGTCATGGGTCCAGGAATTCAATAATTATAAAATGGATCTCTCCTCGCAGAATTCACATTCGAGGGGAAATATATTAAAAAATCATGTGACAATGATTCTGATTTTTTTTAATGATTCTGATTTTTAAAGAATGGCTAAATATGAGAGATAGTATGCTCGATCCAATTCCATGTCCAGGAAGTTTCCCTAAAGAAAATGACATCTGAGATGAGAACAAAATGGTGTGTAAAGTTTAGGAAAGAGTGAGAAGAGTTTGATGAGAAAAGACAACACAGACAAAAAGAAATTTCTCAAGTCATAGAGGAGCTATACAGTATCAGTCGTAGTTAATAGAGAAACAGAGTTAATGCAAATACACAAATATATAAAAATTTATGACATTAGCTTATAGTGGCCACCCACAGAGTCAAATGTAGAAGACCATGAAAGGATCCAGTCAAAGCAGTCCTGAGCCCACTGCAGTGTCCTTCAGGAAGCTGTATTTAAAGACCAATGGTCTGTGCTACAGCCTGAAGACTGCTCTGGAAGCCAGGAAATGACATCAAAGGTGAAGGCAAAGACCAGAGCGAGCTCCGAAGAAACAGAAGTGAGCTTTCCTTCCTGGTTTCCCATCTGTTCCATTCAGGCAACAGCCTATCGGTTGCTGTCACTTACACTAATTGGGTCTTCTATCTACATTCAGTTCCTTCAGCCACACCCAGAACTATGCTGATCCAATTTAGTTGGGTACTTCTTACTCAGGTTGACAGTTTACTATCACACATTCATAACAGATTTCTTGAATTGCTCATAGTGCAGTTTAGGTAAAATTAATAGTGTGATCATTTGTGTGTAGAGATGTGAGACTTAAGAGGCCCATTGAAAGTCGGTCTTGCGTGGCCACGTACAACACGCACAACAGAGTTGGGAAGCAGCAGCCGTGGGCTATGCACAAACGCTTTGAAGATGAGGTCATCTCATGTGCAGAATGACTATTTGTATCATCCTTAACATCACCAAGTTCAAATGATGATGACTCTAGATCAGTATGAGTTTAAATCAACTTGCAACAAAGGAAAAACCAAAAAAATGCTTACATGCTCTGAATATGACTTAGAAATATAACGTCAAGAAACAGAACATTTTCTTAGAGAGATATTCCTGAGCTGAAAAGGAAAATCTTAGACAAATGCTTGAGAGGCATAACCCTGATCCAGCCGCAAATGAAAACTCAGTACACACTACTTAATCATACTTTGAAAAATTCAGGAATGTCAAACCTCTTTAATGTCCTTCATTCTGTATTTTCCAATACTTCTAACATCATGATCATTAATCCCTATTGAGACGCTCCATACACTTTCTGATGTGTTTCTCTGACCTTCTTGTGCAGAGTCAGTCAGTCACTGTAGCTGTTCTGCTAATGGACTGGTAAGGATACTGAAATGATTGAGGTGGGTCAACCAGAATATGCTGCTCACTCAGCTGCTTCGAGTTTTGGCATTCCATAGGCATGTCCAAAAGTTTCCCTTGACCTCGTTCTTCTCATGTAGGAGGAAGAGAGGATCTTTCACAGCGTAATGCCTTTGACTTATTAGACACATAGTGCTTATCATTCAGCAGGAAAGATCAGGAGAAGACAAGTGGTCTATGTGTAATATGTGTTGCATTGTCTGTTACCTCAGCATTTTGAGCATTTGCATTTAAAACCCAGAGCACAAATATTGTGAGTCAGGATCAGTTTTGCTTTAAGTCAGTGAGGTAGGGCCAGAGCCAAGGCACACTGGCAGACGAGGCACCTGTTAAGGGAGATGATAAATTGAGTTCTTAAGTCCTTGGCAAAGGAGCTGACTTAGAGATAAGAGATAAGAAAATTAGTTTGCAATAGGATCCCTAGTGATTAGATGGGATGGAAATCAGAAGGTCTTCTGCAATCCTGATTGCTTTCTTTTTATTATTATTATCCTGGCAGCTCGTTTGGTATATCAGCATATTTTGCAACTTTAACCCCAGTCCCTTCCGTAACATCTTTTGCATGAGTGAGCAGTAAATAACAAGGAAAACCAGGGACAATTAACTATTATTGTAGCCCTATGACTAATGAAAATTTGTACATTGCACATTGGGGAAAAATGTACTTATTAACATGCCTGTGGGGGGTAGGTTAATGTAGCTGTTTTAACTTTGCTTAGGATAAGCTCAAGTAGAATAACCTAGCCAAGGTTATCCAGTGGTCTGAGGCAGTTAGAATTACAGAGTTCCCCTCAGCAGTGGTCCCAAGGCACATCATGGAGAAAGTCAAGGGTACCAGCATGTGCTTCTGGCTGCATCTCAGACTTTAAGCACAATCTGTCTCTGCATAGTCCAGATCCTTAGTTAGCTAACTAAAAATAAATGTACTAATAAAGCTTAATACTCCCAAATATTTTCACATATATTGACTCATACTTTTTTCCCTTTATTTCTGTGGAAGAATCATGAGCTCAGAAAAAAATTTTAGGACTCAAAGAAGAAAGTTTTAACAGTGAGGTAACAATGGGTGTGGTTGATACAGGAGTTCATTAGCTATCAAATCACATTCACATGTTCTTCTTAACCAATAATTGCTCAACACATACCTGGTCGTGATATATCTGAGGCACAAATTTGTTTGTCTTGTGACAGGATCTCACTATGTAGTTCGGGCTGGTCTTGTGCTCACTTTGTAGCCCAGTCTGGTCTGGAACTCACAATGATCTTCCTGTCTCCATCTCTGGAGTGCTGAGATCACAGGCTTGTACCACCGTGCCGGGCTTGCAGCACAAATTCCAAGAGCAGTGTCATACTAGACTTGGGACACCTACTCAAGGTTTTCCTTACATAACATTAAAGTATTTTATCCTATAGCTCATGGTTAGCTACTCGAGAATTCTTAATAGGCTTGTAGCTCAATTACATTGTCATAATTAGTTCTGGCAACAATCTGGAGGACTACAGAGAAGTACAGCAAGAGTTGAAAATCACAGCACCCTACAGAAGGAGATAATGAAGACTGGGTGTGGATTTTGGCCATGGAAGTGAAGAGGGAAAGATAGCTTGTGAGTGATGTTGGTGTCCCATAACGAGTAGCCAGGGGCCCAGACAGTCAGTGACTAGACGAGGAAAATAAAGGAAAGGATGAGCTCATTGCCAGTTCTCTGGCTTACAGAACTGGGAGACTGGAGTCTCAGGAAGGAGATGGGTGGGGCTCAGCAGATTGGGGAGTGGCAAAAGCCTTTATTTTTAAATATTTAAGCCTAAAACGTCTCAAGACATCCAGAAGATGTCCAGTGGGAAGTGTTCTAAACACGTTTCAACCATCAGTGCAGAACCCGTGCTAACATAAAGATAGGAAAGTCGTGAGGTAGTCAGTGTCCGTGCACTTAGGTGGGCTTGACTTTTCGTCCAGATGAAAGGCCACTTTGATCTTAAATAGAGTTTGCAATCCTCAGAACTAAACATCTAGGACAGTCATTCCTTGTTTATGTTATTCATTTTTAGTATTTCTTTAAAGCTATGGAGTTCTCTTATAATTTTGGCAATTATTAGGAAAATATGCAGTTAAATATCAACTTGTGATAATAAACTTTGAATTGCTTAACTGAGATTGCCTTTCATGTATGTCCTCCTTACTTTCCTTTAGTCCCAATAGTTTCTTCAAGGATTTTTAATATCTGTCTTTTGGTTCATTGGAGTCAGTAAGTTATAAATGATTGTACAAAAGTAAATCACTAAAACAGTCACCACAATAATTAAACTATAATTATTACTATATGTAAATTGTATACACGTAAATAACTTAAAACAGCCTCTTCATATCATATAGTATACAGTATACAGTAAGTATTTCATACACACTTTTATAGATCTAAATGCTCACAATGTTGTCTTCAAAATAAATTTAGATCTGTATTAATAATCAAATTACTAGTTGTAAGAAATCCATCTTAAACATTCCAATTCACTTTACATTGATTTGACCTTGACAACGACTATAAGGCTTCCTTTTGTTGTTTCCATTCAATGTGCCAAGAGACTTATGTTCAGTCCCGAGGGCGTTCTATTTTTAATTAGAGAACAAATTTATTTGTTCGAATATGTCTTTTGAAATAAACTGAAAGGCTGATTACTGCTAAGTTTTGAAAAGTCAAAGCTAAAAACAAGAATTTTATTTGAACTCTGTTAGATCCGTTCTATGCTATCTCAAATGTGTTTCTCAAAAACAAAAACATCAACACCGTCACTTGTCTAGACTACCGTAAGGGAAAAAGATGGCCTAGCTCAATGAGCTACATATGGACTGATAGCGCCACCCAGCGGCAACATGTTGAAAATGACTTCAGTCCTTTTTTGAACATCAAAGAAATTACAGGCTGGGAAAATTGGAGATTGTGATCAGCATGATCTGTAATCTAGTTTAAACTCAAGTGGAATTTTAAAATTTAATTACAATTAGTATTTGTGTAATAATTTTTGTCATCAGTCTAAGAAAAAGTCAAAAATTCCATATAGACAAGCAAGATTAATATATAAATGACGATTAGCACTTTTGCATTTGAAAAAGGGAATATATGTTGTAGAAACATCTGATGCCTTGTCATCAGAGGTCTTGGTAGGAAGACCTCAAGCCAGTGAGGTCAAATCCTCTTTGCTGCTTCTTAGCTGCATGTTGTAGGGCTTTTTATTTAAAATTCTTCAGTAAGTGTTTCTCCGATTTGTAAAATGATGGAAGCTGGTGCTCACTGATGTTTGCCAATAAGCGATGAGTTCCTGCACAGAAAGCACTGGAGCAGTGCCTCGTGCTGCTGTGCACTCCCAAGTAGTGTGTTTGCATCACTGCTGTCATCGCGTCACAGTGACCTGCTGCAGGTCTGCATGCAGGGTCTTTCTCTCTCCATCCATGGGCCAAAGATAAGGTGACCAAAGGTGAATGACAATTTACTGCATATTTTGTAATAGGGAAGCGAAAGGATTTTGAATCCTTGCAATACAAAGTGATAAAGCTTGGATTGATAGATATGATAATCACCTTGATTTCATCATTGCATATTATGCATATATATCAAAATATCACACTTGCCCCATGAATATTTACAATTACATATCAATTAAATTAAAAATAGGAAATAAAAGAGCTCAGCTCAAAAAAAGTTATACTTAATTCCTACCCTCATAAGTAAAGATCATTTTAGAATAGATTTTCCTGCTAAAATGAGGCTTGTATCATATTTTGAAACATTTTTCAAATAAGTAAGTATAGAGAAAGAAATTGTCTTTGACCTAATCTTAAGTTTAATTGAAGGATTTCTGGAATTTTACTTACAAACAAGCTCAACAGTAGATCAGAGGCAGGGGAGATAGCAGCATAAGTGCCTGCCTGGCAAGCACAAGGTCCTAAGTTTGGTCCCTGGTAAGAAACAAAACAAGAGTAGATGAGGGTGCCTGGCATGGTGGCACATGCCTGTAATCGCAGCATTAAGAAGGCTGAGGCAGGAAGATCATTGTAAATTCAAAACCAACCTGGGCTCCATAGTGGGCTCAAGGCCAGCCTGTATTCATAACAATACCCTGTCTCAACAACCAAAAAAAGAGTAGATTAGAGAAACAGAAAGCCCTGTCTATTGGAAAGCACCCAGGCTGAGGGTCAAGGAGCTTCTGTGATACAAAACAAATATACCAGGGTGCTTCCTGCCATGCCATATGTAGCTCACGGAGGCCCACGTAGGAAGTTTTGTCCCACTCTGGACAAGTCTACCTTTGCTCATGATGGCTTAAAACTTGCATGTGAAATAAGAAGTTAAAGCAGCTCAGCAAACAGAAAATAGGATGAACATCAATTGGCAGGATGAGACAGGTACAGTCAGGACTTCCTCTCTATTCAAAGCAAAATGGAGTTCAGATTCAATACTGTAAAGCAGATTGCTCTTTCCAGAATACAGGGGAGAGCACCATCGTGGGGTGACGACTTCTAGGTATACGATGGTATAGATCAACGGCGCTGACTTGGGAGGCATATGATTCCTCTGTTCAGGTGGAGAGTTCCACGTTCTCCTTAAAATACACTTATGCACAGAAACACAAAATTTTATTTTTAAAAAATTTTATTTATTTTTGGCAGAACCAGGGATTGAACTCAGATCCTTGTGTTTGCCAGGGAAGAGTTTATCCTACTGAGTCATCTCACCAGTCCAAACAAAATTTTGAACACAACTGTAGGGGCTTGAGGTTCCACAAAATCTGTCTAGAGACTTCTTAAAATTTTGTCTAAGACCAAGGTAAAAACTCCATGCAGAAGGCATGTGTTTAAAGAGGAGAGTGAGAAATTCTATTTTTCAAAATGTCTTAAATTTTTTGAGTGATTATTGCTGTGGTCATCGTAAGTTAGAAGCCATGAAGAGGTAAATAGGACCTCAGTGGAGAGGGTGTCTGTCAGGTGACCATGGGTGAATAAACGAGCAGAAGCAAGCTGCCTGGAGTGCTGTTATGACGAGGGAACATGGACAAGTGCTAGCACACAGAAGCCAAACTTTGGGACTGTCCTCCTTTGAGTGAGAATGATATGTGGGCAGAGTTTATAGTAGGATTTATTGAAAAGAGAAACAACTAGAACACTGAGAAGAACAGGTGTGTGTCCAGGGGCCTGGGAGAGGGCTCCAGAGATGCAGCTGTCCACTTAGACATAAAGGTCTGTGGTAGGTGCCTGGAAGCCCAAGTCAAGCATGCAGGGTCCCCTGACAGCACCCTTTCTCCTCTGAGTGTCACAGACACTCCACCACCACAACTCAAAGGAGAGGTCGACTCATTGTTTCAGTGCAGGGTCAGCTGGCTCAGGCAGTCACCAGATGACAGAGCTGCAAAGTGAAGGGAAAGATGCCTGGTGGTAGCAGTCGGGAAGTGGAGAACACAGGGATACGCCCTTCTGGGTGATGCACCAGTGACGCCCCTGCAGCTGTCCATGCCTAGACGGATGCACTGGTGAGTCCGGTGCCCCATAATCCAATCGTCTTCCCAACTCCCACCTCTGACATGACAGTTTTGGGGAGCATTTTAGATCTCAACCAAACAGCATGAACACACTAACATATCATGTTGTACACCCTAAATACACATAATTTTTAAAAGAATCAAATTTGTATGAGATGTTTATGAGAAAACAATGAAAAGAAGGGAAAAAAATAAAGCATACCTTGAAAATGTATATTACAGGTACTGGGAGAAACACTGATATTTGAAATCCATTAAATTAAAACAAGGCTCTTGCATTGGCTGTTGTTCTTCCAGTAGCAATATGAGGACCCTGATGAAATGACCGTGGGGAAGTTTATATAATTGTTTTGATCTGTGAGTTAGATAGAGGCCATGTGGAAACAGGTAATACTCTGATTCATCTTTTTTAACAATAAAGATTATTTTTTATCCTGTAGACCCTGCAACTTTGCAATAAAGCAATAAAGGATATGCTGCTCCCTGGTTAAAGGAAAACACATAGTTCCTAAGCAAAAGTCCTAGTTCAGTCCTGAATTTTAAACAGATCTTGTTCTTTTCCTGTTTCTCGGGTAGATTAATTTTCCAGTAAAAGTGAAGGAACTAAGGATTTTCTCAGAATTCCTGTCTTAGTCATTCTCTTGCGGCTGAAACATAATAGCTGACAAGCACACTTTACTGGTGGCATGGTATAAAGGGCAGCTGAAGAGAGCTGCTCAGGTCAAACCCAATGTGAAGAGAGGAGTGAGGAAGGAGCTGGAAAGAGACAGACCCTTCCTGGTCTCTCTCTCTCTCTCTCTCTCTCTCTCTCTCTCTCTCTCTCTCTCTTTCTCACACACACACACATACACACACACACACACAGAGCGAGCTACCTGTTCTGACCAAATGATCCCACCACCAACAGCAAGTCAGAACTAAGGCCCCCATAACCAACCACCTTTCAAATCCGCCATCTATGAATACATGAGGATTTGAGGGGAACATTTGGTATAAGCCGTAACTATTCCTGAGGCTAAATTCTGCTTGCTAAGAACCAAACCTATTGAGAACTCAGTCTTAATCATCCAGCAGAAAAGTATAACCATGTGGTACAAAATGTAAAGCTATATTAATATGCTGAGCTGTAAAAGGCTCAAGTCAACAATATCAGACAATTGCCAGTTATGCTGGTAACTCACTACTATTGTGGACTACTGGACTATATTGGGTTATTTTGCTGAATTCAAGTACCTACAATATTTGGACTGGCATCAAGTA
>NDGM011074869.1:0-11150 GCA_002564305.1 Octomys mimax
TAAATAACCCTAAGATACAAGTAAATGGATGAATGAAAGAAAGGAGAGGTCACAGGGAGCTAGAAAGTAGACTCTTGAGGATGAGGGAGGGCACGGGAGAAGGAGGGGATAGAGGAACTGAAAATGACTGAGACACCTTAAACGTGTACATTGGCTCCCTAGAATGAATGTCACTGTAATAAGAAAAGAAAAGGAAGCCTCTCTGGAGGAAAGATGACATCTGAGCTCCAGTATGAAGGATAAAATGGAACTCATGTTGATAGATCAAAAGAAGACAGTTTTCCTGGCAGAAGGGCCGGTATTTGGTGAGGGGTATGGCAAAGAGACAGACAGATGACAGATAAACAGATAGATGGATGGATTTTTAAATTACAAAAGACAGACAAAGTATACCTGAAAAGGCAGTTATTGCTAATAGTTCATGGAAATTTAAATACCAGCCAAACTCTAAGTTCGAGGACAAGGGTGTATTTTGAATACACAGAAAGTTTCCGACCGTATGCAGAGCTTAACAGGACATCTTTGCAGCAATCCATGGTATTGCAGTAATCAGAAAGTGTTCTGTTGCTTTGTTTTGCTCCCAGTTCCACATTGTGCGACTTACAAATGTTGAAGGCCACCTCCTCATCATTGGCTTGTGCTAATTTCTTTTTCTCCACATCAGTTTTGTGCTTTGCGCGTGAGTGTGGCCTTTGGACAGAGCTCCCGCTTTCTGTCACCACCTGTGGGGCTGAGGGGGCAGCTCACCACCCTTCCCCAGTTGTCTGAAAGCCCCTATTCTGTCTGCTACCAAGAGATGGCTCCTTTCTCCTGACCGAGTGCATATTACTTTAATGTGGCCCTGAAAGCAGTTTTATAATCTGAAGAATAAACAGATTGCTTGTCAAATTCTCTTTGTCTTTTCCTTTGTCACCTAGTAACATTTACACTGCTTTGCAGAAACACGGCAAAGGGGCTGGGTCGCCTACATCAGCTATTTCCATCCCAGGAAAACGTGATTCCGATGGCTTCCAGGTGACAGGTGGCACCCCTGCCTCAAGGTCGCCGCCCAGCAGAGCCAGGGATCATGGCTGGCTGCTCCGTCGTTATTCATAAGTTTGCATCATTTTACAGTGTTCGCTTGAGAGAATGGATGTGTTTGAGGCTTTGTGAAAGACAAATGTCTTTTTCTAAAGTTACTGGTTTGGGATTCATTTTTTTTTCCATTATCGTGTTCGGATAAATGTTGAATATGCATTTCTAAGACTCCATGATTTTTAAATTACAACCACCACAATATAGAGAAATGTTTCCTAGCGATAAAGCAAAGGATTTATGAAAATTCAACAATGGCATTGCCGGGTCATGTAGCATTGCTGGGCCCTTTTAGCTTTCACTTCTTCTGTTTATAGACTTTGAAGCAGGGAGGACCTTCACTGCGACCTGTCATGACTTTGGATAGCATGAATAAGTAAGAAATTCTTCCTGCCTGGCCTCGTGGCCCACACCTATAAGCCTAGCTCGCAGGAGGCTGAGGCAGGAGGGTCACTGTCAGTTCGAGGACAGCCTGGGCTAAAAGCGAGTTCAAGTTCAAGGCCAGCCTACAGAGAAAGACGCTGTTTCAAAAAAAGTAAGAAAGAAAGAAAAAAAAATGTAGGAGAAAAAGAGAACAAAAAAGAAATTCTTCCTAACATGGAACCAGAACTCTCTTTATTTCTGTTCATGGGTCACACTGCAGAAGGCAACTTATTGCAGAGTACTTATTCTGCTGAAATTCTGTTCAGAAAAGAATGGTGAATACAACTTCTCCAGGACTCTGGTTTAAATTACTTACTTCATAGATCTTTTTCTCCTGATTGACACCAAATTTCTTTATGATTTTTAAAAAAATCTCACTTTTCACCTTATAAACAAAACTTTCCAAACTTTTAAACACAAATGTTTAAACACAAACACAATGTTTCAGTTGTTTCTCATTTGGGGGAAGGGAGATCTTCTAATGGCTGTAAGTGAAAACTAAAGTATTTCTGACTGTGGTGAGCTTTTCTTTCTTTTTCTCTTCCTAATGGTATGTTGAAACTGTAGGAAAATATTGTGATGGAATGGAATATACTAGCGAGAGCAGTGAGAAGCAGTGATCTTTACTGCCCAGAGACTGGATGGTACGCTGAGTCAGCCCTGCTTAGCCCCCATAGTTTGGTCCATCCCCAAAGAACCCCTGATTGTTGATCCAAATAATTACCTGGCTTACCGCCAGATTCATTCAGAAATTGCCAGTATTGTCTTCTGTAAGATGATATGTCCCTATGATCTCTCGCTCTCTCGTCTCAGCAAACCAGAATCCTGGATATAATTTGATCTTCATTATGGAGAAAGAAGCTGAATTAGATAATAGAAAACCTGGAGAGTTTAAGTAACAGAGGATCAACCTCACTATTCTCCATGCGGCTCTGCTTCCGGCTGGGGGAGTTGTTTGTGGCTCAAGTGAATGTGCTAGGAACCTGGGAAAGAATGGCGAGGGACCAAGACCTGAGGCGGAGGTCCCTCCCTCTCAAACTGCCATCCCCAGCGTCAATCCTGATCTTAGATTTACATCCTACAAAGGCAGCTGCCAAGAAGCCTTCTGTGCAGGTGTAATGCACCTCTCCCTCCTGCCTCTAGCAGCCTGCAGGTACCAATTTGCCACATCCTCCGCGCTTGATGGAGGGCTAGGAATTAGAGGGGGTGTTTTGCTCTCTCGTCACTTGTCTCCTTACGGTATAATTATCTGAGTTCCTAGGTGCTGCAGTGATATATGAAGAAATCTGAAGAAGAAATGCAATATGTCTTCATTGTCTTTCGTCATTAGCCCTTGATTAAATATTTCTTACCCTGGGCTAAGGTAGCACGGGGTGGATCCAGCCACGGGCTGCCGGCTGGAAGAGGGGAGTCTATGTCTCTCCCACATGCCCAGCTGTGTGTCTAGGTTCGAACTGCTTGACCTCTCTGAGTCTTCATGTTTTATTCTGTAAAATGAGAAAACAGACTGGATTATTTCTTAAAGCTGTCCTAGGCCTGAATTTTCTTTTTATTCGGTAGCTATAATTGATACTTAGAAAACAGGATGAGAACGAAAATACTCTGCTTATCAAGTGAGAGTGGCTGATCAGCACATCGGTTCACCAGGTGATACCTACGGAGGGCTTGTCTGCCGGGTACCTGGCCATCCACGGAGGGCCTCTCGGGCGGGTATGTGGCCAGCCACGGAGGGCTTCTTCTCCGGGTACCTGTCCATTCACGGAGGGCTTCTTTTCCGGGTACCTGGCCATCTACTGAGGGCTTCTCCACCGGGTACCCGGGTACCTGGCCATCCACGGAGGGCTTCTTCTCCGGGTACCTGTCCATTCACGGAGGGCTTCTCCTCCGGGTACCTGGCCATCCACGGAGGGCTTCTCCTCCGGGTACCTGGCCAGCCACGGAGGGCCTTTCGGCCGGGTACCTGGCCAGCCACGGAGGGTTTCTTCTCCGGATACAGCAATGTTAGGATAGCAGCAAGAATTCAAGCAGCACTTCCTCCCATGGGGAATTTATTTGGGGATTTTATTGTACACTTGAAAGCAACTCTTAGGAAGTGCTTAGTACCGCCCCATGCACTTTACTGTCTTTATAATTAGATTCTGAGATGTTTACTAACTTCATGTACCCTGTTATCACACCTGTGTATGCCTAAAAAGCAGGTCGAGTAATTTCCAAAGCTGTATTCTAAAGTCTCTTTGCCTTCCATATGTCCTGTTCTCCTTGAAGTCATGTTCTATGGAAGGCTAAAATTTACTGAGTCATTTGTCCTCACATCTCTTCCCTTTGTCGCGGCTTCAGCAAATGCAAGTTAAAAACAAAACTGTTTTAGGTTTAAATCTAAAGCATAGGTGATAACACTTACACGGTTCTTTAAAGTACCTTTGCATACATTATTTTAATTCACTCCACTCATCACCCTTTTCAAGTAAAAGGACAGGAATGTTATCTCGATGATATGAACCACAGAATCAAGTTGGGAGGCAAAACTTAAAACAGAAAGGAGACCAGTGTCTAGAAAGGTCTTACACTGAAGCTGGAGAAGGAACAAACTGGGTTTTCTCTGGAAGAGACATTTAGGTAAAGTCTGAATTAGCCTGGCTCTGGCTGACATGAAAAATCACCGAGCAAATCTGAAAGCCCACTTCCCGAGTTTCGAGTGACTTTGTGTCTCTCTCCCCATGTCAAGCATGTGGCTTCTGCTTAAAGGACTTTTGAAGAGGATTTTTAAAAAAATAATCCTGACTGTGCCTAAAAACCATAGCCTATGGTATATGCCAAAGGCGATATCATCCCAAAGCTCTGAATGAGCTTCCAGAAATTCTATGACGCCAGCTTGATGGATTTTCCAGGCTGGTGGACGGTAACTAAGTCGCTGTGCATTTCCTAAGAGAAGATCATGTTGCCTAAAGTATGGCTCTCACACACTCAAATGTGTAACAACTTTTTGAGGATTGGGTGGTCCTTTCTTCCTCCTTGAATTCAGGCTTGATGAGTACATGACATAATGCCTGCCTCAGGAGCGGGACCTCAGCCTCTCTTTCCCAGCTCAAGGACTTGAGCTACAAGAAGGTCAGAGTGACAGCCACACTGTAAGAGCTTGTAAGTGTAATCCTCCAGCCTGAAGAGACGTCTCATAGTATCCGAGTGACCCCTATACACTTCCCGCAGGCCACCTCACACTCCCTAGCTTGAAACCTTTGCAGAATCCATACAAGCTGTGAAATGATTTCCTTCCACAAAACCCTGGAACAAAGAAGTGTGCGCTCTGCTTTCTGGTAAGCCTTGCTGAGCTATCCAGAATTGTGGTTTAGCACCACAGCCTTGGACCTTTGGCAAACAATATTATTTCTTTCAAATGAAGATAATAGCAAGCAAGGGTTACTGTCATTATTACTTCATCTTTCTCTCTGTCTATCTCTATTTTTGTTCATAACTGTCTCAAGGTTGGGAGGCAGACAAAAGGGAGAGAAGGAAAGAAAGAAAGAAAGAAAGGAAGGAAGGAAGGAAACAAAAGAAGTCTGAGTTTTAGGTCTATAGTAACAACTTTGGATGAAACCTCTTCAACAGAGCTTCACATTATTTGATTTTACCTATTTGAAAGCAATAACTTACAGCGATGAGTAACACCTTCCAAACCTGTTGGCTGCTTCATGCTGTCACCTGATTTGTTAAGGAAAATACCCAGTAGTTCTGGATTTTAACACTTTCTATTGTGTGATGCCTCCATAAAATAAAATATTTCAGAAAAGTTAAGTCCCAGAGAAGCCAGTCTAAAAGATTTATTCAGTGAAAGAAGATATAATTCATGGGGCAGAGCTGGAAGTGTATGAATGGAGTTTAGGCTTTGCCTGCGATCACTCAGTTTTTGAACCCTCCAATGTCTTTAGCTGGAGAAGCTTGGACTGTCTTATTTCTTGGAATTAACAAGATGGTAGAGACTTGCAGCAGGCAGATGAATCATAGTCCCTTAGGGTTGAGAGGGTCCTTGAACCCCTTCAAGTGCAACCTCCATAGATATAATAAGCTTCCCTCTAAAAGTTTCTGCCAGAAGTGGTGGAGGGAATGTTCTAATGGGAGCCCAAGGAGGGGATGGAATGGGGGTGGTGAGGGCAACTCAGGATTTCTGCTGGGAAAGTAAAATGGGGTCAAAGAAGAGTGAGAATTAGAGCCAAGGCTGGCTGCTTTGGGGAATGGGGAGGGGGTGAGTGATGCTAAGGTGAGCTGAGGTGTTTAATGGAATGAGCCATAGATCAAGTTACTGCTGAGGTACAGGGTTAGAAAGATAGGCAAGTGAGAGGAACAGATCCTTCTCAGGACAAGCAATGCAAGCGGCCCATAAATACATGAAAAAATATTTAATATCACTGGTCATTACAAAAATGCAAATTAAGACAATGCTGAGATTTCATCTCACTTCAGAAAGAGTAGTAAGCATCAAGAAATCAGATTAAAAACAAATGCCAGTGAGGCTGTCATGAATAGGGGGCTTTCTCCACTGTTGGTGAAGATGTAAACTAGTATAACTATTATGGGAATCAGTGCTAAGATTCCACAAAAAACTCAAAGTAGAAGTCCTACTTGAAATCCAGCCATTTCCTTTTTAAGTACTTTCCCATAAGAGTTCAAGACACCAGTGATATACTTCTTACCCGTATTTATAGCAGCACAATTCATGATATCAAAGTCTTAGATGCAACATATACTGTATGCCCAGCAACAAATGAATGGATAAAATATGCAGTAGAATACTATTATGCTATAAAGAAGGATGAATTTGAACCATGTGTAAAAAAAAAAGTGTTATACCTTGAAAACATAATGCTAAATGAAATAAATCAGACACACATGCTTAAATACTGTATGGTTTCTTCCATATGCAGAACCAAAGTATAAATAAAAAGCAACATAAAGGAAATAAAATGTGGTATTCATATATAATAGAGTACTATTCTGCATAAACAAGATAAATTTGATCCACCTGTAGGAAAATGGATGTACCTTGAGACTAGAACTTTAAGAGAAATAAGGCAGGGGGCCTGCCCATTAGCTCAGTTGTTTAAGTGACTGCTTAAACAAAGCAATCAGGATGTTGTGGTTTGATCCCCAGATCCTCAAGCCTTACCAGACCTGCCCTGAAGGCATCCTGAGCCAGCCCTCCCCCCCACAAAAAAAAGAGAAAGAGAAATGAGACAGACATGCAGAGTAAATATTGCAAGGCTTCTCTTATATGAGAAACCTAAATCATTCATAAATTAAAGAGGAAGATAAAAGATAGATCATAGGAAACAGGGAGATAGAAATTCTGCAAAGGAAAGACCAAGATATGGAGAGGGGAGGGAAAAATGGAAGGGGCAGGAAGGAGATAATAAAAAAGAAGTAAATCACACTACATATGTGTGCCAACTCCACAGTGAATGTAACATTGCAAACATATACTAAAAGCCAAAAAGAAAAGAAAGAACTGCTGCAAAGGAAAGGCCAAGATATGGAGAAGGGGGAGGAGAAGGAGGAGCAGGAGGAAGAGGAAGAGGAGAAGAAGAAGGAGAAAGAGGAGGAGGAGGAGGTGGAGGGGAAAGGGAAGAAGAAGAGGAAGAGAAAGGAGAAGGGGAAGGGGAAGGGGAAAGGGAAGGGGAGGAGAAGGAGAGGAGGAGAAGGAGAAGAGGGAGAGGAAGGAAAAAGAGAAGGAGCAGNGGAGAAGGAGGAGAAGGAGAAGGGGAAGGGGAAGGAGAAGAAGGAGAAAGAGAAAGATAATTGCAAAAGCAGGGGCAATGTGGACCAGGACAGCAAGTGGTGAGAGAGGCTGCACTCAGAACAGAGGCATTTCTTTTGCTTGATTCCAGGAAAGCCCGTCTCCGGCCAGCGCGTGGTGGTTTTGCTGATTGGATGATGTCGCCTTGAACTGATCACTTTATTTTTGCACAATAGATACTATCTGAAACAATGAGTGCGCCAACGAACCTAGAATGCTGTGGCAGAGAGTAGTGGAGAAGAGGTGGGAGGAATGTGAGATCTGCCAAAAAATGTTCATGGAAAATGTAGAAATAGAGTGAAATGCATCTGAGGAATTAGTATATAATAAAGGGAGTCTTTCAGTGAGCAGGATAAAGATAGATTAATGGAAGTCACTGAGATACGGTTCTAGTTATTTGGTGACATATGAAGTTTGATTTCTGCTGCACTCTTTAGAGCAAAACAAATTCCTGATAGGCCGAATACTTAAAGGCAGGAAATGCCATTAAATTGTTTTTCATGGCGAATATTAAAAAATACAGTTTTGACATGATGAGGACATCATGTGAAACTCAAAATCACAAAAGACAGACATGAAGTAAGCCTACTGCATAAAATTTTAATTG
The DNA here is from genome assembly GCA_002564305.1 of Octomys mimax. Taxonomy (NCBI): domain Eukaryota; kingdom Metazoa; phylum Chordata; class Mammalia; order Rodentia; family Octodontidae; genus Octomys; species Octomys mimax. Next base: position 7,893 of record NDGM011074869.1, read on the forward strand.
AAATACACCACACAAATGTAAGAAATTCAGTTTAATTAAATAAAATTGCTACTGTATCAAAATATTTCATGAGCAAAGTCAAAAGACAAATGACAAAATAAAAATTAATTTTGTAGAATCTATCACAAAAAATGAATTATTTTCTTTTCTGAGGACTCTTATGCACAATACGACAAAGATAAAAGTCAGCTATATTAATTTAAAAAATATGTGAGATGCTACCTGGACAGTTCTTTTAAAGAAAAGGACTGTCAAAAAACATGAAACAATATTCAACCTAATTCATCAACTATTAAATAAAAATTAAAATAGTAATAAGACATAAATTTTACATTATGAAGTACATAAAAATTCCATAAAACCTAGCTGGTGAAGGGATAGAGAATTAGAAAGGAGCCGTTTGGAAATGTTTAATAGGAAAAAAAAATAAAAACAAGCATTTCATTTATTTATTTATTTTGTGTGTGTGTGTGTGTGTGTGTGTGTGTGTATGTGTGTGTATGTGCAAGGTCTCATTATGCAGCTCAGACTTGCAGCGATCCTCCTGATTCTGCCTCCCTAGTGCTGGGATTGCCAGCTTGCGCCACCATGCCTGGACTTCATCGCCGGCTCAGTGTGCCTGAGAGTGGGGCTGGCGCAGCGTACAGTGCCAATGATTGAACCCTGGCCCCTGAGCTTACCTAGGCAAGTGCTTAGTTCACTGAGTTATATCGCTGGCCCTAACACACATATTTCTGACCCAGTAAAACCATTTGTAGAAACTTAACTGTGCAGGGACCGGTCAAGAATGCTTACTTTTGCATTATTTGTAATTAAAAACTTAGAGCCAATTTTTGTCTATAAAATATTATGAAATAATATTCGAAAGAGAATTGAATGAAATTCAGTTGGGGCATGTTCATATTGCAGAATAAATACTATGCAATGATTAATGAAGATGAGATAAAAATACATATGAATAATCTGAATGTTAATTAAGCATCTTAATAAATTCAAGCTATGAAAACTGATCTCAAGGGAGCTTAAAAAGTATTCCATTATATAATATTGTGTAGAAAATATGTGGAGTATACCTGTTGAATTATCTCCATGAATTGTCTCATGGTGTTTAGATTACGGTGTTGGAATGATGGTGGGAATACTTTAACATCTTGCCTGACACTTGTCACTATATTTGACTCCTTTTTACTACGACAACATATTATCCCTATAATAAGAGAAATAGTTAATTATTAAAAACTACATGCAGAGCCAGGCCTACAATTTAGAGATTGTCTAAGATCTGCAGAAAAAAATTTTGGGCTGAGGTTTCCATTAACCAAGCCATATTGCTCTTCTCTTCGAATGGAAGCACAAAACTTGGCCTTCACTAGATGTTTTGAGTTTATTTCAGTTCCGCTGGAACAGCAAGATTCAAAACCAGTCAACACTATAGCTGCCCACTGAGCAGGGCCACTGCAGTTAATCTTATACAGATCTGTCTGGCTGGATGTAAACACAGTATTCTAAGTCATATGAAAATGGGATAGGGAATGAAACTGCCTTCTCCTTTATTTTCCTTTTGTGTGTTTATTTTGTATAACATCATGTTTTGATGTACATAGAGCAAAATGATTTTTGCATTCAAGAAAATTAACATATCCATCACCTCATACAGTTATCTGGGTACTTGCATGTGGTGAGAGCACCTAAGAGCTACTCTCTTAACAGCTTTCAGTACACAATACGGTGTTGTCTCCTCTTGTCCTTGGGCTGTACATTAGCTCTCTTGACACATCCTCTACAGAACTGCAACTTTCTACTCTTTGATTGATATTTCCCATTTTTTCCCTTCTTTTCTCCTGGTAACTGCTATTCTACTCTTTCTGTGTATTCGACTATTTTTGTTTGAAGATGTCATCTATAAATGAGGTCATGCAATACTTTCATTTTCCTGTGGTTGGCTTATTTCGTTTAGCACACCGGTCACCTACACTGCTTTAAATAATAGTATCTAATTTTTAAAGGCTGAATATACATATTTCCACAAGTTTTTATCTGCTCATCGACAGACACCTGCCTTGTTTGCATTTCTTAGCTCTAGTGGATAATGCTGCAGTAAACATGGGAATGCAGGCCTGTACCAGGTTTTGGTCTAGGTATGTACACAGCAAGCCGCATGGTAATCTTGGTGTTAATTTTTTGAGGACCCCCCCATACTGTTTTCTATAATGGCTGTACTAATTTACATTTCTACCAACATTGGGAAACGACTCCCTTTTCTCTACACTGTGATCAGTTATGTTCTCTCTTGTGTTTTTGACAGTGGCTATCTTCGTAACAGTGAGAGTTCCTTGCTTTTGGCTACCATACTTCTACTAATGCAAACTAAGTTCATATTAATTTATGTATATATTTATTTCTTGAAAACAATGATGTGCTGTTAACTCATTAAAATAAGCCAAATTCTCCAATTTTTGGACATCCTGCCTCAAGTGATGTGGCTATAGATTTTTTTAATTCAAATATTAGACTTCACCTTCGTTCTTAATAAATGAAATTACATAAATTCTGACTGATAATACACTTTGTCAAGATATTTTCCAATGTATTTTTGAATCTGTGACACAGACACCTACTTCACTGTTAAATACATCTGCATTAATAAATATATTTCTGGGCAAGATTGTTCACCCAGATGTGAAACCACTTCTTGAGATCATATGATGTACTGGGATTGGTTGTCAGAGAGTTCAGATTATAATCTTCTCTGTCAGCACGAAAAGAACCAGACAGACTTTTGCATCTTCTCAGAAGCCAAGCTGAGGCTGCACGTACAGACAGATGCCTTAAATCAGGAGGACTAGTGTGAGTACTAACGTGATCTCTGACTTCTTTCATGTGTTGTACAAATGGATTTTCATTTTTGCCACTAAAATCTACTATCACCCATCAGATTACCAAGGTCTGTGGGGAAATCCATACCTGATCGTAAAATATGGAATACTTCCCTGAATTTTATTTGAATTTCTTTCTGTTACAACTGTTCCTAAATTAACCACAAAAAGTTTTGGTTACTTCTCCTCTTAATCAAAATACTTAAAAAGAAAACCGTTAACATTAAAATATTTTAGAAGTGGAAAAGAATGGAATCTCTGGTTTCCAAATCAGTTTTCTGTCTAAGAGCATTTAAATATGATGAAGGAAATAATTTCACAATATCTACAGAGTAATACTGGAATCAAGAATTTACAATTTATAGGCAAAACGTGTTCTCAG
>NDGM011074871.1:0-15160 GCA_002564305.1 Octomys mimax
TTCGTAGTGGTTATTCATAGTACAAGATGCAGACATGATATCCTGTCCAAACACTAGTAGTACGAATCTTTCTTCTCACTGAATTAAGAGAAAGTAGCTGTATATCTAGTCTATTTTGTATATACAGATACAAAATGTTCCTTCATTTGTATCCCCCTTTTTTTGTTTAGTTTTGTCAGAGATGGGTATTCCATTGCCATTGAAATATTGTAGGTGCGTGAATTCAGCCAAATAATCCAATATAGTCCAGTAGTTCATAATAGTAGTGGGTTATCCACAGGACTGCCAATGGATGACACTGATCTTAAAGACTTCTGGGATATATGAACAAAGATCTGGGAGAGAATGCAGCACAGAGGTCTTTGAGAGGATCTACTACAGCGCCTCTCGAAAGGCGAAACTTGAGAATACCAGCACGAATATCATCTGGGAACCTGCTACCAATGGAGATTCTTGATTCCTATCTCAGATAAACTAGATCTCCACTTTGCAGTGGGAGGCAGTGACCTGTACTGTAACCAGCTCTTCAGTTGGCTTTGATGGTACAGGCCAGTCTGGGAAACACCAGTGTGTTGAAATCCAGAAGGAAAAAGAAATGAAACTCTTGTTTATATTCATTTCTCTCCTGTGGTGGCACATGCCTAGAATCGCAGCATGCAGGAAGCTGAGGCAGGAGGATTGATATGAGTTTGAGGTCAGTCTGGGCTACGTAGTGAATTCAAGTCTAGCTTGGCCTATATAGGAAGACTTGATCTGAAAACACCAAAACAAACTTATTTTTAAGCTTTGAAGAAAAAACATTAAGCTTTACTAACACTTAAATTTATTAGACTTTAACATTCACTAACATTGAACACTGACTTTCCTATTCTTATGCCTTAAGTGACAGGCAATTTGCACAATGCAAAGATCTGAGATTATTATCCTCACTTGTTCATGTACTTTCTGTGTATTGTAAAGTATTATCCTAATGCTTACTGGTAGGTCTACAACTTATATGATCTACTTTTAATTTCACTAAATTAACTGTCTTAAGTGGCCAACTGACTTAAAGAATTCCTGCAAAGAAGCCACCAAACTCAACGAAGTTAGAAGATGAACAGAACTGACACTTGACAATTCCCAAAAACATTGCTCCCACTATTAACTATTATCTAAAATGCTTTAGTGGGCACTAAAATAAAATTTTATTTGCGAGGATGAAAATTCAAACATTTAAGATATTACCTCAACTTATCTCAGATTTTATTTTTTGCTTTTTGAGACAGGGCACTTTGATCCTGCTGTGTATGCTAAATCTTCCCTGTATCATGGTTCTTCTAGCCTCAGATTTATGACCCCCCTTCTTCACATCCTGAGTGCTGGGATTACAAACCAGTGCTACCATACTTGGATAATATATCTATTTTCATATGGCTTGATAATAAAAAAGTTTTAAATACAGGAATACATTGTATATATCATGTTTTTGTCCTGGGATCTCAGTTTCAAATGACTTGCACTGATAGAATAAATTGATTTCCTACACTCTACTCTTAACTGAATTTCCTGGTAATATGTGTCCACTTAAATGCACAAGTCCTAAAAATTTTACAATCTAGCTGTGTTTAAATGGTCAGTATGAAATAGGAATAGTTTTACACAGATATCTAGATATAATAAATAGATATGAAACAATAATGACAATATGAATGGACAGAACCAACACCATAAGCTTAGTAGAAATTACTACAATGGAATATTTGAACATTTAGGATTGAAATATTTTCTATATAACAAACTACCACTTTGCATATTAAATTAGTACTTGATGAACTTATTTCTCAGATGAGGAAAGGGAGGGCCAGAGAGGTCACTATCACTTATAAAAACCGAAATGTAATGAACGTCTCTTAGATCTCACAGCCAGTTGTTTTCTGGTAATTAAATGTAGTCTTTCAGCTTGTGCAGTCTATGAAAATCCTGGAGGGGACAGGTTACCTGCATAAAGTTGCAACTGGGTTGGGTAGTTGTTGACCAGAGAGCTTACAACGAATGATACTGGGCAAATGAGGGCAAGGATGCAATCAAGAAATCTAGAACTTTCCTGAGGTGAGCGTTCTCTGATTTCCAAGTGTTAGGAGCACTCCTGTGAGCATTGGGAATGTCACCAGGGCTGGAGTTTGCCATGTGTCTCTCAGGCAATATACATGTATGTGTTGACATCTAACTGGCAAGGGACACCTGGGACACACTGTATTACCTCTTCCACAGGTTATATTTATTCTTTCTTCATAAAATGCAAATCCTGCCATGGATTTAATAGCATGGGCTTTCAGACCTGTCTCTGATTCTACAAAAGGCTGAAATCTAAGGTTTCCCTTTGTATCACACATTTCCACTGCATTTTGCCTGCTAACTTGGAACACCTGTGCCACTGGGCTTAGAGAATAAGTTTGGACACAGTGAAATTTATATGAAAGCAATAATTTCGAGAAAAATGAAAAATCTAAAGATCATTGAGATTTAATTCTAAAAATTAAAAATCTAAATGCCATTTTCTTCAATTCTTTTTTTTTTTTTTTTTTTTGTTAGAACCGGGGATTGAACTCAGGCCCTTGAGTTTTCCAGGCAAGCGCTTATTCTACTGAGCTATCTCACTAAATGCCATTTTCTTTGTTCGGTATGACTGATGATTTCCATGAAACACTGTCATCAAATATCATGTTTTAAGACTATGGTATCACTTCAGAAAAGCTGGATATGAAGGCAGCCAACTCCTTCACACAATGGCCAAGATTGCTGGCCAGGTCAGCCACGAAAGATGGAAAGCCTCACTCCCTTTTCATTTACTGCATTCTAACATTGCATAACTCCCTGGCCTGTGCTTTAAATTCTCTTCTACCTTGGTAATTTCATCAGCTCCAACTAAGTGTCCAACTGCTTAGGCTATTGGCAGCTGAGGCTTGCTGGGGGGATAAACTATGGTGGCTTCATGGTGTCAGTTTATCATTTGATAATTTGGTATGGTTTTCTGGCCACCTGCTCTCTCATTCTGAACCACTACAATTTTAAACCTTGTCTTTCCTCAAGCCTATATTCCCAGCACTTCGTCTTCACAGCACTCCTTAGAGTTTGTACAGAGAAATTAATAATGAGTGGTTCTCTCACCAACTTAACCGGAATCCAACAGGGGCAGAGTTGGCATTGATTTTGCTCACTATAATCTCCTTTTGGGGGCCTAGCACATATTTGAGCATTTACTGTTTGATGAGAGATGAGTGGTTGCTTTCAAACCTTGACCCCCAGGGCATATCCCCCTCCCCAGCGCCAGCAAGCCTTGTAGGGGGCCTCAAACAGCCTTGTCCAAACAGCTGTGTCCAAACATCCTGTGCTGATGGAGGCAGCAATCAGTCACATCGAGCTTCCTGATTAACTGGGGAGGGACAACCAGGACACACTTTGCAGTCACTGTGGAGTTTGTGAGTGGTGTCCCACATGAGCCCTAGAATGAAGTTTCTAAGGGCAAAATTATCAAGCACGGGTGAGCTCATCTGAGAGACACAGGAAACAGGGAATATGGAAAAAGAAGCAATAAATTCAATAAAAATGCTAATTCATTTAGCCATCAATTTTTAACCATTTGACCATCTAATTAATAAATTTAGTTTTGTTTGGACAATGGTTCCTTCCTGAAAGCATTTGGGGCTGATGGTCATAAAAGACACAAATATAATAACCCTTCAAGTTATTTAAAAAACAAATTAGGAGAAACATTGTATTTCTTCCTACTCCTTGTCTCAGGAAAATCCAAAAAATCAAAGTACAGGATGCTGCCTTTGAGGATGCCCTAATCTGGCCTGGATTAAGATTACAGCAGGTATTTAGACATTGAAAATACAAGGAAAAGGTATGAACCGGTATGTATGTTCTGATCAAACAGAAACCACATGCAGGGTCATCGGTGTCCTTGTCTCGACCCTCCTACAGCAGATAGAGCTACTACGTCAGCTGGTCACAGCCACATGAGCAACCCCCGCCCCGGAGATCAGTCAGCGGCAACCCAGATCAGAAGAACCACTGCTCTGAGCCAACCCCAAGCTGTAGATTTGTAGACTCATGCTGACAAAAAGGTGATTGTTTTAAGCGACAGTTTTGGGGGTGTTTGTCAGTTAGTACAAGCTAACCAACATAGTTCATCTCACGCACAACCACTTTCTGAGGAACAAAAACTTGTTTCCTTCAATCTTCATCTTCAGGGAATGCAAAGATGTTTGTACTTTTTCCCTGAGTCCTTTTACATTCAGTATGTTAATTATTTTCTTATAGCATATGTTTATCTTCCAATATTAGGATTATTGAACCATATAGGGGAAAATATGCATGCTATCACTATGAGTCCAAGCTGCACAGTGAGACCCTGTACCAAATACATAAAAATAAATAGATAACAATGAAAATGGAATGACAACGAAATACACCTACCACACACTCATGTGGTGTGGGTGAAAGTGGGGGAAAATCAGGTGCTATCAATTTCCCACTCAGTGGGACCAGTCACTTCTTTTTCATGACAAACAAACAAACAAACAAACCGCAAAAACATTCTCCAGAATTTAAATTTGACATCTATACCACTGAACCAACAGCTTTGTTGGATTCTGTTTATTTAGTCTTTTTATGACTCTGGGGCCTAGGTGGTGATAGCATTACTATTACTGGGTTTGAACTGAGGAAAACTTTCTCTTTGAGAGTTTGAGTCAGGGTCTCACCTAGAAGATCAGTACCCACAGATATTTTCTACAAGCATAAGCCAAACACAAAGTTTAGCATGTCTTCTTGCCCGTTTTAAAAGTCTGTACTTGTAAGCCAAACAAACAAGCATAAAAGAGAAAGAAAATGCTCAGAACACAAATGTATACTGTAACTTGCAGATACAAACATGCCAAATACTTTTCAGAAAGCATGCATGAGAATGACACTTTAAGCTTATGTCCTAAAAGCTTTCCATTCTCTCTGGCTCCCATATGTGTATAAAAGGTTTAAATGAACAAGAAAAATATGTTGGGATTAGGATTTGATTCCAAAGAGCTTTTATAGTCGTATAGAATGACGAGGAGTTGTACTCGCTTCAAAAGACACACCAGACAAAAAGTGATTTTTATTAAATGGCATTAATACTTTATGGACAAAAGTTGTTTTGACAAAGTATTTACACAAGGAGGAGGGTGCCAAGCTGTGTCCGTGTTTACAGCTTTAAGGTTCCCATTTTGGAACTTTCAAATTCAGTCAAGGGAAACCATGTTTGTTTATTTGAATTTAAAATTTGTCAACAGACATCAAATTCCACATTTCTGAAGCAGACACTGTAGGCTGAATTCTGACTCAATGAACTGCTTCTGCACAGTACTTTGACCACTTTCACCCACAACACACGAGTGTGTGGCAGGTATATTTTGATGTCATTTCATTTTTATTTTTTTAAATTTTTTTATTTACTGTATAACTTTTATTATATAAAGAGGTTGGAGGAAGGGAGATTCATTTTTATTTTTATCTATTTATTTTTATGCATTTGGTACGGGGTCTCACTGTGCAGCTTGGACTCATAGTGATCCTCCTCTTTTCAGCCTCCCAAGAGCCAGAATTACAGGTGTGTACCACCATGCCCAGTCTTAGCAGCCAGCTGAGCAGGCCTAGGGGCGGGGCCAATGTGGCATGTGGTATGGGGAATCGAACCCGAGTCCTTGCGCTTCATCCATTGAGCCATCCTGCCAGCCTGTTATTTCATTTTTAGTTGCCCCAACAATTTGTGAATTTCCTAGATGCACCCATAATGTAGAAATTAATCATTCTTGATCTGTTATGTGAAAACTTGCCCAAGATTATCAGGAACTCAAAAAGTAATAACATTTTTATAAAATGCCAAATCTTTTAACTTATATTATTTGACTCAAATTTTGTTTCTAACTTATTTCAAATAGGATTGTGTGAAAAAAGAAATGGTGGGTCTAAGTCACTTACCCCTTGGTCAGTCAGTTCAGAAAAGTGAGCAGAGGCAGTTAGAGGAAGAGTTTTGGATATGTAGTACTTCCAAGCTCCTGAGTCATACCTTATAGCTTTCGCCAGCATCCTCTCTTTGGTCTCTGTGCTAAATCACATGTTTAGAAATTGTCAATGTAGGCATGATACACACATATTTTTCTATCTTAACTCCTTTCTGCTTCAGTTGGGTATTTTTTGAGTTTTTGTCCCCTTTTCTTTCTGTCTGCTCTTCCCATACTCCTAAATTTTGCTTTATTTCCATACTCCTCTTTATTCTTATTATAAGCTTTATCTAAAACAGCAGTGCAGGGCTGGTGGTGTAGCTCAGTAATAGAGCACTTCCCCAGCACATGGGAGGAGGCCTTGGTTTGATTCTGAGAGAGAGAGAGAGAGAGAGAGAGAGAGAGAGAGAGAGAGAGACTGACAGACAGACAGAGACAGACAGAGAGACAGAGAGACAGAGAGAGGCAGAGATGGAGAGAAACAGACAGAGATAGAGAGAGAGACAGAGAAAGAGACAGACAGAGAGACAGACAGAGAGACAGACAGAGAGACAGACAGAGACAGAGAGACAGATAGAGAGACAGATAGATAGACAGAGAGACAGAGACAGAGAGAAACAGAGAGACAGAGATAGAGAGACAGACAGAGAAAGAGACAAAGACAGAGACAGAGACAGAGACAGACAGAGAGACAGAGAGAGACAGATAGACAGAGAGACAGAGACAGAAAGAAACAGAGAGACAGAGATAGAAAGAGACAGAGAGAGAGAGAGAGAGAGAGAGAGAGAGATGTACAATTCCCAAGTGCCACTAGTGAGCAAATTACTAATGACTATTCCATGAATTTTTAGGTCTTGGAAACTTTTTTGAGGTTATATAATAAAAGAGGCTCAGAGAGTAGGAAACCATATGTCTTTTGGAAAGACAGCATATACTAGCACATCTAACCTAGTTAAGGTTTAATTCTGCATTGCCTAAATGCAATGATTTGTTTATATATTTAAAGAAACTGGATTCAGAGGAATATTATTTGGGAATCTTGCCTTTCCAAATGTTCTTTTCAGGGTGTGGTGGTGCATGCTCAGCACTCAGGAGGCTGAGACAGGAAGATCAATGTGAACTTGAGACCAGCCTGGACTACATAGTGAGAGTGTCTCAAAAAACGAAACAAAACAAAACATCTATAAAACAATAAAATATTCCTGTCCTGAAAACACTTTTTTTTGAAGTATGTTTCCTAACTCCACATTCTTTTCTAGTCTAACTAGAGGAATAATCATTTCAGGTAAACAGAAAAGAAATTCTTTCCTTTCTTCTGAGTTTAATATCTTTTTTTTTCTTACACTTAGCAACATGACAGACCACAAAGGGGAAAAAGGCAAGCGTGCAATTGGAATGACATGGAGAATGCACTACAGGTGTGGCAGAGGAACTGGGAACACAATGTGGTCCTAACCGGCAAGGTTCCCACTCTTCAGTGGAGAAGAAGGAGAAGAGAAGTCAGAGGAGCTCAGAAGCGTCCATCCACGAAAGTTTGCATCAAAGCCATTTCACACGCAGCTCTTCCTGTGCTGAATCTTTAACTGCATCTAAAATTTGCATCTTCTAACCACCTCCTCAGTACCTAGAGAAAAAATTATCTGCAGAATGGACATGGGAAATCAGCCAGGCACACACTGTATCATGAATACTTTGATTTTTCTCCCCTTGAACTATGAGCTCTGGTTTTCCTTTGTTGTAATCCACATGGAGGACTGGATTCTGGAATTAATCTGTGAAGGCCATAAAATATAATAATCTAGACTTTTTTTTTACTCTGTGTTTCAGAAGAGATTAAGTCCAGGCCATACTCTATGAATTACTCTTGCTCTTGTATCTATAACAACCTATGTAGAAAGATTAACTACCAAAGCTTAAAAACAAAACAAACCAAAATAACAACAACAAAACAGAATCAGGTAGACCTGGACTCAGCTGCAGGTAAGAGAAGCCTTGATTGCAGGAGCTTAAATAGAGGAGACTTATTTTTCTTACTTAGTGATCATTTGCTGATATTGGTTCCAACCAAGAGAAGGAAAATGGTTGGTGTCTGTTTTGCCTCTTGGTTTTATGAGGAAAGCAAATGCTTTTCCAGTTCTGTAGTTGTCTCAGCAGATATTCATTAATTCCATTAATGAAGATGATGTCATATGGTTGTAGAAAGGAATGGGCCACTGAGCCTGACTGGGTGTCATGGCAGATGACAGTCTATGCCAGACAAATCAATCCTCATTCTACTCCCCCTGCCATGGTGGCATCCCAGTTTCTAGTGGTAAAGAGTCAAAATGCTGAAACACCCAATAGAATAACGCTATAAATTGTAAGTGTTCACATGGAGGAGTTTGAGTATTAGCTCTGTCTTTCATGGTAGCATTATTTCCTTCAACTGAAATGGAGGGAAAAGCCAAGACCACCTGACAAAGTTCTGGGGATTCCTGAAACTATGACTCAGCGCAACAACCTGAGTATATGTTTTGCTTGTTTTCTCATATTAGTCACTTTTTAATCCAGTCATTCAATAAATATTTACTGAGGGGTCTATTATGAGGCAGGCATTGGGATGGCTGGTAGGATGCGATGGTGAAAGAGATGCATTTATATCACATACATTTCTTCCGTGGTTTGGTTTTCATGGAAGAGGTGAAGAGAATCTTGTGGGAAACCACTCAGACTGCTTTAAATCCTGCAGGTATCTAAGGACACCTGAGGACGTGACCTCACTTGTCTAGTGTAGGTGCACAATGGGTACAGTTAAGTAATCATGACTTGGCACAGGTTAACATGCATGTGCTGGCTACTGCACTGTGTAAGAATGTACATATGAGATAACAACCTGTATAAGAATTATACAATAGAGATAAAGGCGGCTCTTTCTCTTGTTCTCTTGCTTCGACTCTCTGCCGTGCTCCATGCCTGTTGTTGTTGATGATACCTCGCACGTGTGTGACCTTTAACCTGGGAATCTCACCTGTGTAAATCTCTCTTGGGCCTCCTGAGCAGGCTGATGAAAGTGTTTCATGATAGTCGTGATGCCAGTAGAAGCTACAGAGCAATAGGACAGAGTGAGAATGAGGATTGATGAAGTCTGGGATGTGTCGGAAAAAACTTCCCAAAGCTTAGAGCAACCAGGTTTCTAAGTTTTATCACTTCCAACATTTTGAGTGAGAGAATTTTATGTTGTGGGTGCTGCCTTGCTCGTTTTATGATGCTTGATAAGATCGGTGGCCTCTACCCACTTAAGAGCCTGCAGCTTTCCTTTCCCAGTCATAAGACTCACAGATACCTCTAAACACTGACACATATCACTGAGAGAACTGTTCTCAGTTGAGACCCATCTGAAAGATAAAGAAGAGACTTGGTCACACTCAGAGTGAAGCCCGTGATTTGTGTTCATCTTTCATCCCTAGCTCTTGCTTGGTAAGTTCTTAAGACCTTTCACTTTAGTGAGACAACTTGAAAGTCTTTACCGAGTAACCTTAAAATATGTGGCAAATTCTCTGTGGTCCCTATATAGAGTGAACAGAAGTGCCGTGACATTTTTCTGTTTACCATTTCACTGACACAAGGGGACTCCCATGAAGTCTGTAGATACAAATAGTGTTTTTCACTTTCTTGTAGATAGAAGATGTCCCGAATATATCAGGTACACTCAACTGTTTCCATATTTTGCGAACATTCTTTCCTTATTTCTTTCAACCACAGACAAGCATCGAGGACCTATTTCATACCTGGTGCTGCCTTCTCTGCCCCATAGAGATGGAAATTCAGAAAGCCTGTGTCCCACAAGAACTTATTCTTGACTCACTCTGACTCAATGCGGAAGGATTTGTATAGGCAAACTTGATGATTTGAATCAGTGACATTTTGTTGGCTGTATGTCTTTTCAAATGAAAACAAATTGAAAGGCAGAGGCAATGCCTACTCGGCTCACATTTCAGCACCTACATTATAGGGAAAACGGCAGCAGCAGATGTGACTGATGATGAATCTGATGCAAAGTGATTAATGACAGTGACCCTGTACTCACTCAGACAGCCTGCACCTAAAGTGGCAATTCCACTACGCTCGATTCTTCATAATCATTTACTGAGTAAATCGGCCTGTGATTTTCATCTGCTTTACGCTCTGTTGATAACTTTTCCAAATGAGTATGTCCCAAAATTTCTTGCTAGGCTTTTGCCTACCTCCTTGCTCCTCTTTCTCCAGGTAGACTTTTAAAAAAAAACTTCTCTTGCTCATTACCTGTCTGGCCAAGCCAAATGCTAAAGATAGGAAAGGTTGAAGTGGGGTGTGATATTTCTGTCCTATTCTGTGGAATGAGATACTTTAAGTGAAACAAACAACAGTCTTCTTTCGCTAAGTAATTTTTGTTTTGCTCAGAATCACTCACTGAGGGCCGGCCTATCAGTGGAGCACAGTGGCCGGGCATCACCATGCCGGCCCTACCCCAGGGGCACACTGAGACAGCGGTGGAGACTGGGCATGGTGGTGCATGCCTGTAACCCCAGCACTTGGGAGGCTGTTATCAGGAGATTCACTATGAGTCCGATCTATGTAGTGAGACCCTGTTGACCCTGTCCTAAATACAGGAAAAAAAGAGAAAAGAATCACTCACTGAATCTCATGCCCAGACTGCCTGAAAAGTAAGACCAGAAGCATAAGGATTTATAAGAATGCACCACTGCTATTTCCCTCTCTACAAAAGGAATCCATCCTTAGGGTAGCGGCTCATCAACTATGAACTGAATGGACGTGAACTTTTAAAAGGAATGGCGCTAAGAAGAGAAGGGCGATTAAATTTAATACTTAGGGAAATGGAACTCAAGGGATTTCCCTAAAGGAATGCAATCACTAAAACAGTGGGATGAGGTGAGTGTACAAGAAGAAGGTGGGCCCCTTTTCTTCCATTGGTCCTTTAAAATTCCTAAAAGTCAGCTCAGTGTAATGACAGGAGACATTAACCTCACACTCTTTCTTGAGAGAGAGAACCATGTCAGCAGGCCCCTCTACATTAACACCAATAACATATGTCCTAAGTGTTCTCTCTTGTTTTATAGGTTTATTACCAATGAAGTTTGTTTGTTTGTTTGTTGAAAAGTAGGCTGAAGGGGCTGCGATATAGTTCAGTGGCTTAGGGTCTGTAGGCTGAAATGTTTTGTTCTAATGCCCATGGTATAGGCCTTTAAGCCAATCCAGGTCCTTCAGGTGAATCAAGCTCTGGCCATCTCCGGAGTGTGGCTATTCTTTTTTTCTGAGGAATTGTCTATATCATAGCACAGATAATGTGCATTGAGCTACTGCGATTTAAGTAATCACACAGAAACACCCAAGGAATAACTTCTTCCCCACAAGATGAACAAATAGCCAAGTGTTGCAGAATATGTGTTTCATTGCAGTGGATGTCAGACTGTCTCTGGAAGCACATTGCTGTGGAGCTAGAAATGAAATAGAGTTGACTCATGTATGCCAGCCATGGCTACTATACTAGAGTGGAGTGAAATCCTGTGTATTTGCATGTTAAAATCAGAGAGTCCTTTCTCTGAAAATGCTCTCAAATTAGGCAAGGGATATGAGGTTGCTTTGATGGGGTAAGACCACAGAATTAGAACCTTCTTTAGAGTGCCTTCTTTAGAGTCTTCCAAATCAGTTTAATATTTTAAGACTCTGAGAAACTGTTAGATCAGTGCTGTACTCGTTAATAGTATAGGATGTAGATTTGCAAGTGAATGTTTAATTGCCATTTTAGTCTCAGGGAAGGGAAATATTCAAATATTCTTCATATGAAAGGAAGTGGACACTACTGCTCAGAATGACTAAGCCTTCTCTCTGAGTTGTATTAAGGGAGACTCTCTCCTGTGCCAGGTTAGCTTGTCAGTGGAGATTTGAGGAAGTTTTGGTGAGGGTCTCTTGGGAAACTCCATGTGGCTGTGACGGCACTGTGGCTCAGGGCACTGGCCATTTATTTACCAAGTGCTGTGTGAGTGTTTCAGTGCCTAATAACTGGCAGAGTTAGACTGGTACAAACTGCTGAATGTCAGCCTTCCTTTCCTAGATAAAATGAAATGAATCAGTGAATGAATGATGTAAATTCTTTTGAATAATTATTTTGCTCTGAGTTTTCTAGAAATTCATAGAAGCTACTTTAGTTGAGTTTGGTTTATTGAACCTTCCTCTTGAACTTTCCTATGGATGAAAGGGAAGCTCCTAGCAGGCTATCAGCTGCCTTTTGGCTACATGTCAAAGTAACCAGAGAGTGTAAATGATTCCAGCCAAAACCATCAATAATTGACAGTGAATAATTCAGTACATATATGCCCCAGCCACCTTTCTACAAAGGTGTCAAGGAGATCTCTCTGTTTCCCTTCACCTATTCAATTTAGACATCAGCCCACCCTCAAACAGTTCCACATTCCAACCATGAAAAACAACAAACAGTGTAACAATAGCCAGGGGACTTTCAGACCAGAACATCCTCTTGGCAAACACAGCCCCTGGGTGTTATCTCTACCTCTGCTATGGGATGCCTGCTGCAAAGAGGGGTACAATACAAAATTTCATTTTGTTTGGAAATTAGGGATTTTAGCATCTAAGTGACCAACGTGTACCTTATGGTTCTTAGAAATGCTTACGTTTTGCTACTGAGAATGTGCACATGCTCGGTAAGGGTGATTTCATTGAAAACCATTTATATTTTTACAGAGATAACTTAAATTTTAAATCTAATTTTCTCGAGCTTTCAATTATTCTCTCTAGCTAACTCATTCATTTAGTCATTTATCACATATAGCACATCATCTCTTCTTCCAGGCATTGGAAACAGAGAGGCAAGAAGACAAACAAGAGGCCTGAACTGCTGGAACTCAAATTCTAAGGAGCAAAGAGCATGACTCTACATATTATAATTTTGGGTAATAGAAAGTACTCTAAAGAACAGTAAAGCAAAGCAGCATTTCTGGTGGGCAGGCAGCCTCGCAAAGACAATGGTAGAAGGCTTTGTAAAGAGGCAATGTCCAAACAAAGAACTGAAGGGGAGGGACATGCAAAGATCCAGTGGAAGCACATTCCACACAGACAACAATAAGAGCAGAACACTTGAGCTGGGAGTTATCTAGGTGTATTCCAGCCATATCAAAACATCCAGTGTCTTGAGTAGATGGAGCAAGAGTACCAGTGAAGGAGATGAGCCAACATTACTCTTGCTAAAGCCCTTGAATGTTGGGTCTTCGGCCAGAGTGAAGGAACCTGGGACAGAAATGTCTCCCAAATTAGCTACAATGGTGGTGATTAGGATTCTGAACTAGAGACACATTTTCTTAAGAAAATGTGCTTTTGCAATTGTTGGTTCTTGGCATACTTTGCTATGCTATTCTATAATGAACATATTCTAAGATTTTTTTTATTTTGTGGGTGTGTATAAGGTACAAGAAGGTGGGAATAGCAGCAAACATATCTATTGGTAATCAAGAGGTACACTTCTGATTCCTGCTTCTTTTGATTAAGTCCACAGCTCCAAAGTTCTCATTTTTCAATGACATCTGACTCTTTATTGTTTGTTTTTTAGACAGGGTCTAGCTATATAGCCCAGACTGGTCTTGAACTCATGGCAATCCTCCTCCCTCAGCCTCCCAAGTGCTGAGATTACTGGTATGTGCCACTATACCTTGCAAATGACATGCAATTTGAGTAGGTTGCACCCTGATGGAGCTTAGCTTTATTAGAACACAATTTCCATGGGGTCAGGGTTTTGCTCACTACTGCCTCCTAATGACTTCCATGCTGGCACCCTCTTGTCATCTCCCCCATTTTCTTGTCCTTTGGCTCCTCCCTGAAGGCTCACTGAATTGGGCTGCTCTGAGAGGCTCCAGCGGGACATTCTGGGTCTGCCTAGGGAGCCACTCCAGTGCAGTCACACCTCGTGTCCTAACATGCCACAGGCTATTTCTTGGGAAAACCTGGTCCTCTTGGTAATCCTTGGCCACAGTAACCATTAGGTAATTGGCACCCTGCTCAGGATCAGCTTAGGGGGGTCCTAGGTAACTAGAGAGGTAGCCATGCCTGTCCAAATGGGCCCGTTACCATGAAGAATTTGTTTTAAGTATCTTCAGTTAGTTGACAGAGAGGAGGAACATCACCTCTTCTCAGTGTCCAAGGCTGGCTATTTATAAATACTTAACATCAAAAAAGAATGAAGAGGACTTGTATTTCTGAAACGTCTAACATTTCATGCTTGCCCACAAGAGGTTTAAAGTCTACTGAGAGGGCCAGCGAGATAGCTCAGTGGACTCAAGCTCCTGCTTTGGCAAGCTTAGGCAAGCACAAGGACTGTGGTTCCATGCCCAGCATCTCATGCAGGGTGCCAGCCCTGCCCCCAGGGAAGCCTGAGCCAGCCACAGAGTCTGGGCATGGTGGCGCATGCCTGTAATCCCAGGGCTGGGGAAGCTGAGAGCAGGAGGATCACCAGGAGTCCAAGCTGCATAGTGAGACCCTGCAACAACCAAATACATTAAGGAAAAAAAAAAAGAAAAGAAAAGAAAAGAAAAGGTCTACTGAGAGTAAGTGACAGTAATAAGATACCATTACACTGAGTACTAAATAAAATACATTTAGTACTCAATAAAATGAATAAAATACATTTTACCACAAGTATGCTAAGTTCTAAAAGGACCTAATATATTACATATACTCAATATTTGTGGAATTGAATTTAATTGTTTTATTTATTCTGAAGTTAATGCAACTTATTTCTTTTTTTCTTTTCTTTTCTTGTTCTTTTTTTTTTTTTTTTTTTTTTGGCAGAACTGGGGATTGAACTCAGGCCCTTGAGCTTGCCAGGGAAGCACTTATTCCACTGAGCCATCTCCCCAGCCCTTAATGCAACTTATTTCTAAGTCTTATTTTTATGAAAAATAATTTTTTATATCAAAAAAGGAAGGAAGGAAGTAAAAAGTAAAGAAGGAGTGTGGAAGGACAAGAACAGTAAAAACCACTCAATCTTTGAGCTCAGGATGACTTCTGTTGACATTTTATTTCCTTTGAGTTATTTTTAAAAGAATTTTTTTAGACAAGGTCTTTCTATGCAGTTCAAGCTGGCTTTG
>NDGM011074879.1:0-13962 GCA_002564305.1 Octomys mimax
CTTTAGTTCAGCTTGTTCCAAGTAGGTGCTTCAGACCACCGAGCCATCTCGCCAGCCCCACAGTGATTGAGACTTTGTGTGGTGGTGTGCACCTGTAATCCGAGAGTTTGGGAGGCTGAAAACAGGAGAATCACTACGACTCCGACCTGTGCAATGAGACCCTCCAATAAATACATTTGAAAAAATGTGTACTGTTAAGCCCTCTTCATTTTCTAACATCTCCATTTGGCTGCCAGTAAAAAACAAATGCCAAACCAATCTTTTCAGTACTACAGGTTATATATTTGTGTTCTCACTGTCTTTGATAAATGTAATATTATCTTATACCTTTGTAGGATGTGTTTTCTTTGACTATTAGAGACAGGCTCACTATCCTTTGAAATAATTTCCTTTCAAAGATCCAGACATTTCTTCAGGGGAAAGCACTCCCATCTTTTCTCACACGTCGTTTCCGTTGTCATCAATCTCTCCTCCGTGTATGCTGTCTAGTCTTGGACCAGAGAGAGTTTTCACGCATGTCCTCACGTTTTGCTCTCAGACACTTTTTTTTCTTTTTCCATTTAAATTGCCCTTTAACACTTAGACATAGTCTAATCTCACCAGTTGTACTAGTTCTTATTCTATTCTATAGAATTTACATGGAAATTTTAAAAATTGCATTAACTTGTACGTTGATGCAATAAATAAATTTTATGTACAGTTCATAAATTTTTAGCTGTCTCTCAGTTATTATTGCATTCTTAAAAATCATCTTTATCATTGACATCTCTTTATAATCCTCTATGTATTTCTTACCAGTATATATTTAAGAAGAAAAATTCTGATATTTTGGTGTATTTTCAAATAAGGACATATTATGTATTTTTGTTAAAATGAAGAAAATTTCTTTTTAACAATGTTATGTCATTTTTAGGTATTCTGTTAAGATTTTCTAGGAAATGTATTCTTATCACTCATAATTAAGTTGCTCATACTAGTAGTGGTCATTATGGTAGGCACAATAGCGGACCTGAAGGATTGTTGTTATCTTAATAGTTTTTCAATGGGAAAGGAAAATTAGGATGACAAATCAAACTATTTTGATGATTAGATGAAGTTGAGATAGGAACATTAAGTTTAGCTTAAAACTGGAAGATTTCATTTCAAAAGACAGAAAAGGAAAGGAGATGAGGAAGAAATTCTCTTCTGGAATCTCCAAAAGAAATATACCCGTGCAACACCATGATTACAACCCATCCACACTCCTGTCAGATTTCTGATATTGGGACTTATGTGATGAAATATTTTTATTGTTTAAGCCATCAAGTTTTTTCATATTTTATACTTTTATAAAATTAAAAGTTTTTTAGTCACTTTTTCTGTAACCTTGTGGAATTATCAATAGCCTAGAATTTCCTAAAGGAGATCACATTTAATATAGAATAGCCACAACTTTATTCATTTGGAACATTATAAAAGTTGACCTAAAATATTATTCACTTGGAAAAAATTGATAGAATTTCTTCTTTCATGGTAAATTTCAAAAAGAGAAAAATTATTATTTACATATTGCAACACTAAACTTGCTTGCTCATTTCTGAAATAGTGCTTGCTGAACAAAAGCAAATATGATAAGCATAGTTCAAACTACTAGTGTTCAATTTATCTAAAGATACATTACATATATATGAAATAGTTCATTTATGTTTACACCAATGAAATTTATCTTGGTTAAATTATTGTTTGAGCATAATGATTAATCTTAGAAAGACACAAGTGTAGCATTCATTTCATTTCTTCCGATACTCTTACTCAAGTTGATGCTACAGTCCTGAATGTTTTACAGCATAAACAAAATTGAGGTTTTATATTGAACTTACAGTTTTATACTGTTTTATTTTAAGTATGTATAAATATTATTTTTATGAAAATATTACTGTTGATTATCTGTTATTTGTCCTCTAAATTATAATGTTCATAGTAGGCATCTAGGTTATGTTTTACTATGGTTGATTTGGTTACAAAATATTACATTCAACCCCTTACATTAGAATAATGTTCTCCACCTAATGTAATTAGCCTCTTTATTCCCAATTTAATGCTCAAATTCAAAGAACTTAGGCTTTCAGAATGTGATAATTAAAGGCTACACCGAGAGAAATATATTCAATGACAAAATAAAATTGTCATCTATGAAGACAGTGCTGAGGGAAGGCAAACATCCGCGGAGACATTGTGCATGCATTCAACTTTGTATTATGGCTTGGAGAAATCTCTCTGCACACATAATAACTGTTTTGTTGCCTCATGATGCTCTCTAGATATTTTACCAGAAATGAGACTTAAGCCACAGAAAATAAAACATAAAGTGAATCCTGGGCGAAGTTCGTGGAAGCCCACAGCTTATGCCCTTCCATTTCTTGAAATCACACTATTGTAGGTCTTTGTTTATGCCCCTTTATAGGTCAGCACAGCTATGTCACACTGTTTCAATGGACAGTAATAAATTGAGTGCAATTGCTGTTAGTGTGAAGTGGATTGGATAGAATGTCATAAATGACAATCTAAAAAACATTAACCAATTCACTATTGATGAATAAGAAGATAAAAATGAGGAATTAAAGTGATTCTCCTCATATAAGTACTCAATGATACGTGACAGAAAACTGTCTACTTTGAGTTAAATAATGTGTGACACCTGAGCCTATCTAGAAAGTCAAAAAGGATGAAGAACCAAATAAAAATGAAATATATTTTTCCTTTAAGTGACTATATAGAGTGATAAGCCAGCTCCTCAAGAACTTTTTCCTTTCGCTATTTTAAAGCAAGATACTTCCCACACTCTTAGTACTAACTGGCAGTAATCACATATCATTTACATTCAAATATTTTGTCCCTCTCATATAGCTAAATCTTTATGCTTTGCATTTAACTGGGAAGTGATCCTATTTACTGATGTTTAAGTTTCACTTTTCCTTCTAAAAAATAAGCCTATTTTATTGTTCACACATTAAACAAGAGCTACAACTTTTATTTCAATTGTTATTGAAATTGATATAATTTGGCCTAGAATTATACTTAATATGTTAAGCAACAGCCAGATATTGATGGGTACTTACACATTTAAATATTTTTCACAATAGTTGTTCTTACTTTACCAGTGATGTTTCATAGCACAGATAGGGATGTAAGTGCACTCATTATGCAGTCCTCCATAACATCTGGACAATACAGGGGAGCTAGGTGAAATATGCATTCATTGCAGACTCACTATGAGTTAGGACAAAAATGATGGTGGATTTAAATTACCAGAGTTTGAAACATGAAGCAGAGTAGACACGTGATTCCTGTAGATTTGTGAGTGCCACCAAGGATCCTTGAATAAAAGAACACTTAACAAAATCAATTGCATGCCTTTTTAAAGCACTTGTGAAAATGGAGAAGAGGTTACTTGATAAGTTATCACAGAAAATGAATAGAAAATTGCAAATCCTTTTAGCCTTAACCAAATGCTCACTGAGAATTAAAAGCTGAAGGGTACAAGTACTCCCACAAACATAATTCTATGAGATAGATCTTTATTTTATCCACTGACCTAGAATAATGTTATTCAAATTATTTTATCATCACCCACACAAGTCGGCAACCAGACCCACATTACAGATTTCAGGGTCAAAATTTTGTTGATAATAACTAAATGTGTGAGCAGAACACCCAAGAACACGAATAAAATAAGCTTCAGACATCGACCAACCACACAATTTCTAGTTGTAGTAGTTGATGAAAATAACAAAAATAATCAGAAAGTAACAATCTGCCAAAACCAAAATAATAACAAGTTATCGATACAGATTTTATTTTGCTTTAATATTCCTTCCGACTTCTTCCTTCCGACTTCTTTCACCTATTGCTTTCTTTTACTTTGTTTCTGTGGCTTGAGAAAACATTTTAAGGGAGAACATCTAATGCACAGTTGAATACTAACATTGTCTTCTAACAACATAAGTCGGATATTTGTATTTTATCATGAATTTTTCTTATTTTTCTTATACATATTGTTCTCCATGTAGTCATTGCCAAGAACATAGAATGTAAAGAGAATATGGAGGTGTAGCTCAGTGATAGAACATGTGCTTAGTGTGTACAAGACCCTGGCTCCAGTCCCTTCCTCCAACAAGTATTTGTTCCATCACTTGCCCCACCTGTCTTGTCTTTCTTTCTATTTCTTCTCTTCACCTCTCTCTGCTCACCTTGGCACAGCAGTGGACAACAAAATCACAGTCAATGAAGAAAAAATTTACTTTCTTGCTTTCTTAATCCAGTCTAAATTCTTAATCTGAATTTCTATTACCAGATTTATGAGAAATTATGTGAATGAAAATACAATATATTGCATTTTATATAATTATATAAAAGCATTTTATATGATTATACAAAACCATTAAACAAAATACCCACATTGCTAGATTGTGTTCATCCACCAGAATTAAGAGTGGACATCTGCAAAGATCTTTCTGTATTTGCTTTCTTAAATTAATTGACAATTCACTTGGTGACACTAATACTCTGTAATGGAATGACTACTAACAACTCATGTATTTAAGTGATGAGTTCACAGTGAGCTGAGACAATTGTAATTTTAGAAAGAAATAAGTTGCAAACAAGTGTCATGTTAACTCAAGTATAAAACTATCAGGTGAAATTAATGAAAGTTCTTTACCTTATGTTGATGCTATAGGTTATTTCATTTGAGAAAATCAGAAACCCTTATTTTTAGAATATAGTCAATATAAATATCAACTACCTTTAACTTATCTTACCCTTAATGAAACATTTTAAATATCTACAATCTTTTAATGGAGATATTGAACTGAGATTTTAAAATACAACATAGAAAGAGAAAAAAACCTGACACATGCTGCCCCTGAACATGGAATGTATATTATAATCTAATTGAATAACCTATTAGGGAAAATGAAAAAAGTTATTGCAGCTCTATAAATCTGTGCATTGAGGCTAACAGTTATTCCAAGTGACAGTTCAGTGATGTTGATGGTACCAGCAGGGGTGTGTTCTCTATTTTGGACCCCAGTGCAGGAATTAAACTTGATATATTCTATTTTCTCACTAGCTTTCCATGAAAGAGAGTAAATTTTGAAGTTAAGAAAGGTCAGACTTTGAGAAAGCATTGAAGTATTTCAATTCATGTTGGGATGTTTTATTAACTCTGCCTGCTCAGTGAGAGCAAAAAAGTGCTAGCTATTTAGTTTAAAGGGAAAAAAGGCTAACAAACTGAAAGTTTATGTATTTTTAAGTGACTGAAGAAAAAAAATGTACTTTGTGCTGATAGGTTCTCTTATTGCGATCACTATTTCTCTCCTTCTATATTTATTATTTTTAAGACTTCACAATTGAAGATGGATCTTAGTGTATTATGTCATGTCATCTTGGGAAAATAAAAAGCATAATAGTAAAAGTATAATTGGCAGCAATAAGTTTTCTGTACCTATTACAGAATTTAAACAAGGAGAAAAAATTAATGGTACTATAGTGTATAACAGTCCTCTTGAGTCAAAGATTATAATTTTGAAAACTCAGGTCAGCACCTTCATTTATAATGAGGAAAAATCTAGTCACATACAGATATACCTATAAAATCATGTGTAGGAGTGAATTACTATTTACACATTTATGATGAAGACAAATAAACAATTTAGTAAGCTTCAGTTTATAGATGAATACACAATTCTAAGAAGGATCTTCCTTATTATATAACTTAAGTCACAAAATAATTATTTTTTTAATTTAAAAATTATTTACATGTTAGTATTATTTATGATTTTTTATCAGTAAAGTGGGATATCTTAAGCTTTTTTATTTCAGTTAAATTTAACAGGTTAGATCAAATAAAGAGCTTGTGTTTGCAAGAAGATTGTACATATTGTAGCACTAATGCAGTGTATCTTGGAATATAACAATATATCTTCACATAGACACTTATCCTTTTGCTCTGGTGCTGGCAAAGCAAGACATGGTGATCAAAAGAGTATTCCTTAACAACAGGCAAAAGAAAATAAAAGGTAAAATGCATTGCTGCCAAAATGAAAGGAAGAACCATGGACAATTTTGAATGCAATTCTGTTAACAGTTGTAGGGGAAATTAATAAACTGCCAAGTCACAGGATAAAATTAAATCTTTCCATGGCAATTAGGCACTAAAATTAATCAAACATTCCTATGCTAAAATGATTTAACTATTTAGGCTTACCAGTCTCTTTATTAGAATAATTACATACTGCAAAAATATTTTAAAAAATAGTAAGGACATCGGAAGAACCAGAAATAATACAACAAAAATAATTAAAATGCATTATGTACATGTATCAACTTCCCACAGGAATGTAAGCATTAAATACTAAGCAAATGACAGACTAAAATAATAAATACATAAAATGAATGGAAAAATTGAGAATATTGGTAAAAATACTAACACCTATATGACATCTAAACCAAACAGACATCATTGCTGACACTCTTATGTTAAAGCATATTTCATGAAGAAGGATGAAAAGTTAGAATTTCTGTGTTTAAAATTAATTTTTTAAAAAGTATTTGGTATAGGGTCTCATTATGTATCTCAGACTCACAGTGCTTCTCCTGTTTTTATCCTCCCCAAAGCTGGGATTATAGGCAATTGCCACCAGCTGGGTCTCAGCCGCCAGCTCAGCACACCTGGAGCTGTAGCAGCATGTAGTGCTCAAGATCAAACTCTGGTACCTACACGTGCCTAACCAGGTGTTTAGTCTGCTAAGCTATCTCGGTAGTCTTCTAAAACTAAAACTTTGAAAGGTGCCCCAAATCATTTTGTTTTAATAGATATTGAGGGAAAAGGTGGAATTATTGGAAGATTGCGGAATGTTGATAAGTGGGCTCAGGTGACCTGGTGCTGAAAGAGACTGAAATCCCAGCCAGTTCCTCCCCCTTTGTTCCTAGTTAGTGAGTTTAGCAAATTCGCTCTCATCTGCCATGATGTTTTGTCTGGACATACGCCCAAAGCATTGTAATATTTTTTCATGGACTGGAACCACCAAAACTGTGAGAAAATAAAACCCTTTCTTTTCATAAGTAGATTATCACATAAAGCTATCACCACACTTCACATGAAAATGTTCTCACACATTTTGTTGAATGTGTTATTCTTCACTTGTTTTGAAAGCTATTGTTTGGTGGTTTTTAGTTCACAAACCCAAACATTTCACATATATATTTAATGACATTTTCATCTTGTATTCAAAATTGACTGTGTGAATGCATAATAAATTTGTTCTTATAAATTACCAGAATTTACACTTAATTTTATGTTCTATAGACAGAATTCCTTGACGATGGGTATTGAAGTTGACTAGGTTGTGGCTTAACCTTTAACTAGGGTTAACCTTGGCCTGGATTTAGCATAGGTCTTAGGAGCCTCCTTCTCCATCTCTTCACCTCAGCCTTAACAATGGGACAGATTTGGGTTGATGGTCAGTTCTCATGCATGACATGGCACTCCTTCTAAATCCATGTCACAAGGAACTGCATGTGGTTGTCTTCACCCCTTAGTACTTTTGCAGCTGCTATGAAAATGCAGACTGTGCTGCTTTGCTGAATCAAAGAGGAAAAAATTCATATAGAACAGACAGAAATTCATACACCAGCCATGGGAAGCAGATCTGCCCATCAGAACATGGCCCCAGCATGGAGCATATAACTTTCTGTTGGTTCTCAAATTCATAAGGAAACAGTCAAAAGAGAAAGCCGCCAATCTCAGTTACTAAGTGTATTAATGAATCTTCAATTCTTAATGTGATTTGACCTGTAATACATATCATCACTTATTTTGTTTGTTTGGATTTTTGCCAAAAGATTAAAACAGTTATTTTGTTTTTCATGAATATTACCATGATTTTTTATGCTGCCCTTTTTCTAAAGTTAGGAAATTAAATTAAATTACTTAGCACATGGGTTTATTATACATAAAAGAATCACAGTGTAGAGCCAGGTGTGGTGGTTTACACCTCTATTCCCAGAATCCAGCAGGAGGATTTCTGGGAGTTTGAGGCCAGCCTGGGCTACAAAGCACAACCCTGTATCAAAAAAAAAAATCAATCACATTATGTATCTTATAAATAGGAAATTAATGAACAATTATATGTATTTGAATTATTATCCAAAATATTTATAAGGTATGACTTGAGATATTTTCTATAAATCGCTAATGGCTACAATTTTTCCTCCATTATCTAGTCATTAAAATACTTTTTTAAAATTTTTGGTTGATGTAGGTTAAATACTCAATAATAGTTCAAATATAGGCTTTACAGTCACCTAAATTCAAGAATCAAATTTTGTTCTCTTAAAATTTACTTGAAATATTGTTATTTTATAGTTTTTGGGCCATCTATGTTGAACTTTTTTATTCTATTTTAACTGTTGTTCACAGCTCTCAGGGGATTAATAACTGATTGATATTACAATTATTTTTTAGCTAATCAAGTTTTGTGATCTTGAAGTGAAGAATGTTACTGAGTCCCTTTCAGAGGATGAGCAAATGTGTTGTCATATATGTTTCTATGCAGACTTCTTGCCTCTCTGTCACAGAAAATGTATGTGCGATATCTCGCTATTACCAGTTCAATCTATAGTCACAGTCTGACTTGTGCTGATTAGAGTTCTCTTCTCTCAGAATGCAATGGCTGTCCATGAGAAGACTGCAGTCATGTGATATGGACAGAGACTTTATCTTACTGCAAAAGAAATAGAAGCTTCTGTGTCAGCCAAACAAACAATGAATTAGTGGAAAAAATAAATATTTTGCTGTACATATTTAGAAAGTCCAATAGGAATTTAGAAATAATCTAATGTGCAGCTGTTTTTACCACCCAGACAGCTTGTATAATCACAGTAAATAAAAAGCAAAGTTGCATGCAATTTCATAGTGAACAGCTGTCATTGCCATGGATAGAATCAGTAGCTTGAGACACATTATTTAACAATAGACTTAAAAGTTTTCAGAGTACATAAAAAGGCACGCATAAAATATAATAAAACATATATTTACATGTGTAAACATATGTGTACGTGTACATATGTATGTGAATATGTGAGTGTTCATAATGTAGAAAAACTAAAACCATTCTGTATGACAGGAAATATACTATTAATAATTTTATTTTGTGCTCTATGATGAAAAATATCCGAGAATTTAAATATGTCTTTCTCAAAAAAAATAAATAAATAAATAAATAAATAAATATGTCTTTCTCCCCTTTTTGACAGGCTAGGTACCGATTCTGTCACAAGATCAAATTATTCTATTCAGAAGAGATTGAGTAACCCTATCACCAGCGTATCCTAGGGCCTGCCTGTGTGTTCCTTATGCCAGAAGAGCCATTCTTTTGTAAGAAGCAGGGATGACTCAACATGAGACCCATTAGATGCAAAGTTCAATTTCATTTGAAAAAATAGCAAGAAGTGCAACTGAAGTATGGAAATGATTTAAGTTATAATTTGTGTCCAAAAGAAACAATTTACAGATATGAAGCAAATGTAAAAATAAAGACAACATAGGAGATTTTGACAGTGATTAATTTTATTTTTTATTTATTTAATTTTTTTTATCTGGTTCAGTCCACCCTGGGGGTGGCATGGCATGTGGGGCTGGGGGGGCAAATTGAGGTCCCCTGTGCTTGCCTAAGCTTACCTAAGCAGGCACTTTAGACAGCTGAGCTATCTTGCCGTCACTGACCATGACTAACTTTAAGCACTTTTTAAATAAACAAAGGGATGACCAGATAGCTCAGCAGATTAAAATGCCTGCTTAGGCAGATGCAGGGTTCAATCCCCAGCTTACTGACCTGGCTCTGCCCCAGAGGCATGCTGAGATGGTGATTGAGACTGGGCATGGTGGTGTGCACCTGTAATCCCAATGCTTGGGAGGCTGAAAAACAGAAGGATCACTATGAGTCTGACCTGTGTAGTGAGACCCTGTAGACCTTCTACTAAAATAGATAAAAATATATAGATTAATTTTAAGTAGCACTTGTGAAAATACATTTGCCGTCTAGGACAATTCTACAGAAAACAGGAAAATAAAGGCAACTCAAAGAACAAGAGTCTGTATATACATGTCTGAGCTCTTAACACAGCTGCTGAATTTATTCAAGATGTTTGTTTTCATTAATTGATTTTGATATTAAGATTGTAGAGCAAAGTATTTATTTAAAAAACTACTTTAAATATAACATTTTTTCAATTAAAGCCTGTCCTTTTCAAGGTGTTGAGCTTTAAGTATTTGATCTGTTATTAATATAAATTTTATGTGATGTATTTAATAGAAATTGCACAGATTATAGTGACTTGACTGCAACCTAGTGCAATATTAACATCAACAAAGTTGTTAAGTATTTTTAAGTCAAACTGCTTATGTATTTCAGCCTCAAACTATCTCTTAGTAATTTATACTAGACATATCTTTCCTCTGAAAACACTATAAAGCAGAGAAAAATATATATGACAATTACTTCCAGGCACTGAACAACAAAAACACATGACTTAGATTCCCTAGAAAACAGAAAACTCATGAGATGAGTCTTTGTATGCACTGGTGTACTTCCTGGGAGAATTCTCATTTCCTATACTATGAAGGCCTCAGGAAAAGAGAAGCTCTCTAATCTGAATATTGGGAAGGGACTTCCTGACCAGGATCGATCAGACATGGGTATACTGCTCAAGCTATGCACTGGGAAGGCTGCCAGTTTTCAGTGGAAATCCAATGACTAGAACAGGAATATGATCATGATAATCATATTTTTCATCAATGAGAGCCTTAAGGCATTATCAGACAACAACAATGTACAAATCAATATGAATGAATGAATACTTCTAGAATTTCATTTCAAATTTATGCCTTCTACAAATACTATTCTGATTTGGGGAGAAAAATAGCTTTGTTAAATGTTTAGTGTTGTCAGCAAGTGAAATACTATCTGTCAAATTGCCAACTTCACCATGAATTCTGAGGCCTTTAAATAGGTCATCAAAATAAGGCTTAAGGAACAAGAAACAGTCTGGGTATGCACAGCAGCTACATGTATAAATACACCGCAATAAACAGATATCATAGGTGTAATGAATGAATGTGTGTTTATTGCAAATGCTTACAGAAGAGCTTTCACAAGAGGAAGTTCTTAATACCCAGGTAAAGAATCTGATAGATTTTAAATGAAGTGTGATTAATCTCCTTCTCTTGTCAAGGCCTTGCTTTTTCAATGACATTTGAAAAGTGACTATGGGGTCAAGGATATAGCTCAGAGTGACCAACAGCTGCCTGGCAAGGGCAAGGTCATGAGTTCTTCTGAGGGAGCAGGTAAGCAGGCAGGCAGGCAGAGACAGACAGACAGACAGACAGACAGACAGCGACAGACAAAGACAAAGACAAAGAGACAGAGAGACAGAGTCAAATAGAGGGAGACAGAGAGAGATACAGAAAGAAAGAAGGGAGGGAAGGAGGGAGAGAGGAAGAAAGGAAGGGAAGGGAAGGGAAGGGAAAGGAAGGGAAGGAAGGAAGGAAGGAAGGAAGGAAGGAAGGAAGAAAGGAAGGAAGGAAGGGAGGGAGGGGGGGAGGGAGGGAGGGAGGGAGGGAGGGAGGGAGGAAGGCAGGCAATAGAAAAGCGACTGCTGAGAGAGATATCTTTGTGTGAGTTCTGCAACACTGATTTCTCCATGACAGAGCTGATAGAGCCTCCACAGCTGCTAATCTCCTTAGTCATCAGGAATGTAAGTCAACAATGTGAACCTAACAAGGCATTGTTCCCTGGCTTTGTGATCAATTGTGATAGACCTCCTCTATCATAGAGTAGGCAGAGATTCCTCCTCACTGGAGTACATTTGTCTATTCACTCATAATGACTGTACCAGCATTAGCATGTCTTGTACACAGAATATTTTCTCTGCAATATGATGTTCAGTAGTGGAGTGATTATAATCAAGGCATTCATCATATTGAAAAATATAGTGATATATGCCAATGAAATTAATGGACTTACCACACAGCTACAACCAAGAAGTACCTGACCTGATAAAATGGCATACTGAGGACTAATATAGAGTATTACTTGAGAGATAATAAATTGATAGAACAAAAATCACCCTAACATCAGTTCAGCTTATGGTTTGTATTAAGGACCATAATATGATATTTTGAACCCCTAGTCAGAGTCTGGAAATCAAAAAGCCAATAAGTAATGATAAGATATATATATATATATATATATATATATATATATAGTATTGTATTTGTCTTGGCAGCTTTGACCTTCTCAAAAGAGGGCTGCTCAATACAGTGCATTCAGCGAGGACAACGGTAACAACATTCAGTTAGAAAATAGGCTTGCCACGTGGCCATTCTCAGTTCTGGATCCACTAATGATAGAAAAATGCATTATCCAAGGATTGATAAAATTGTTACTGATTACCAATTTTGTGGGAAAATGCAAGAATTTATACTTTAGGAGGACAACTTTGTAGTGTTTTTATGGAAATAGTAACAGCTAAATATAAAGAGAAGACTACTGAGGATTTGAATTTAAGAGAGATAAAGAGGTTATATCATTTATTAAAGCATTTAGTAGCTAGTGTTCTGGCTGAAATCAAATGAAATACTAAATAGCTAGCAGGAAAAAAGTTTTCAGATATGAAACATCAAGATTAATTGAAGAAGTGATTTCTTTGCTTAAGATGCCATGTATATTTATAAACACATATTACCTATTGTAATCTCTCTCTCTCTCTCTCTCTCTCTCTGTGTGTGTGTGTGTGTGTGTGTGTGTGTGTGTGTCTCTCTCTTTGGCAAAACCAGGGATTGAACTCAGGCCCTTACGCTTGCCAGGGAAGCACTTAATCCACTGAGCTATCTCCCTGGCCCCTCTCTCTCATCTTTTATTGTATTTATATTTGCAAATTTGGAGATTTACCTGGCAATTTTCTTTTTGCATAAAAATTAGTCATCATTATAGTTACTGAATTTGACAACTGCCTAATATAGCTAATGATAGTTTCAATGACAATGAAGACTTAATGTTTTCATGATGATGAAAGAGGGTGACATTATTCCTTATACAAAGAAATAGTCTTACTAGGTGGCTTCATGGGATTGTTCTGTCATTTTATGGAAGTCGAAGTATGTGTATGGGGTGTGTATGCAATCTGTCATTCATGTAGAATGTGGTGCTTATCAATTTACTGATTTCCAAGTTCAGATGAATTTTTCTGTCAAGGAAAAAGTAAAAATAATGTAGCATTTGTGGAGATATTAAGATGTACATAGTTGGCCGATGTTCCATCAGGCAACTGACACTTTGCAGCTAAACTTTGCGTTACACAGTGTGCACAAATGCACTGCTTATGTATGACTATATGTGGACCAAAAGGTCATCCACTAGTTTTTCTTAACCATTTTTGAAATTTCTGTGTTTTTTCTAAATTACTAAGACTTTGAAATAATACATCATCACTTTCTTGTAACACACTTTGACTCTTTCTGTACCAATCAAAATTTTAGCAAAGCAAGTGATACTACAGTCCCTTGAGATATTGAGCTTTAAATATCCCTACCATTTTACAGAACTTCATCACACATTCTATGCTTTTTGAAACTGTGTTTACCAGAGTGCAATCCCAACTAGACCCAAATATATAATTTTCTTTTCTTCTCAATGAGGTTTGTTTTATTCTTGTTCAAATCTTTCTTCTCCATATTGTTTTGATGCATCTGGACAATATTCCTGGACAAAACTTTCTGATGATCTTAAAATTTAGTCAAGGGAAAGCAGAGTGAGATGTAAAATTGGAGGAGGAGGAAAGAGTTGTACTGCTGCTTACGTTATTTTTTTTTTCCTTAAAATTTTATTGAGAAACATATAGTAATGAGACAGTTGCAAAACA
>NDGM011074882.1:0-11031 GCA_002564305.1 Octomys mimax
AGAGAGAGAGAGAGAGAGAGACAGAGAGAGACAGAGACAGAGACAGAGACAGAGACAGAGAGGAAGGCAGGCAGGCAGGCAGGCCAGCAGGCATGAGAGAGAGATGGGCAGGTGAGAGAAAGAAAGGAATGTACAACCAGCCCAGCAATTACTATTGTCCTCACCATCACCATCATCATCATAAGCACCATCACCGTAAATCAGGGAGAACCTTGAAAGTGGCACCCACGCCGTTCTCTTTCTCTCTTCTCTATTGTAGTAAGGTCAGCCAGAAGCCTGCTGTCCCAAGGGAGCAAAGAACAAAGAACAGAGCCTAAGGAGACCTGTTGCCCTTGGTAATTCTGGCAAGCTGGATACAAGGTCATAGATAATAGCAAATTCCTGAAGTCTCCTTGTCTGTTCTTTGATCCTTGACCTGAGATGTTACCCACTAGTGTTGTGTGAATTTAGAATTTGGTGAATGCTGGAAAGCACTGTAGATAGTAGTTTTCACAAAATTAATTATGTACATTCCTTAGCCTGCTTTTAGCCCTCAATAAATATGAGAAGTTTGGTGTCTCGAGACTCACTCAGAGGGGGACAAAACTCCTAAGTCCTCTGTAGCTATGTTAATCCGGTCTTCTGGTTTCTTTCAGCTCAGACTGAATCAATACAACACTCTCACCCATCTACTCTGTACATCCTTTTGGCTTCTACTCCTCCTTCTGAACTACTAGAAACATTTGTAACAAATCTCTCTTACATTTTCTTTAAGCTTGCTTCATAAAAGTATTTCTTACATAATTTAAAAATCAAGCAAAACAAAAGGTAGCACAATATGTCTATAATGCTGCCATCCACACTTCAATACAAGTGCTCATCACAGTAAAAAGAGAAATAACTTGCATTCTGCCCATGAGGATGTCATACAACAATGTGAATGAATGTATTATAATAGTAATGTTGAGTAAATGAAACCAAACACGAGAGGACACATAGTGAGTAGTTCAATTTATACAAAGATCAAAAAATATGTAAATCCATCCAGATGAGAAAATGTAGCAATTCCTCTGGGTTACTAGAAGGGAACATGTAGGATGGCTCCGGGGTCCTGCTCATGCTCTACCTCTCAATACAACGGTTCAATCACACAGGTGTCCTTGATGAAACTCCATGCAGCTAGACAAGTACAGTGGTACATTTCTCTGCATATGTTTTCATTCAACTTAAAAATGGAAAAGTGGGTGAAGTCATTCATAGTCCCTCTAGAAAAATGAAAAAACATAGAATCTATTGCTTTGTGTTTATGGCCATCAAATTATTTTCCCCTCTAATAGAGTAATTCTTGATAAGAAAAATTATACTTGTACTTGACTACAGGGCTACTGCTGTATTTTCATTTCCTTGTGTGGTATGTGAGTAGAATAAGGAGCAGTTATCATTAATTATAGCTTTCAGTGCCTAGAAAAAAATACAAGTGGTGTAAAATAGCTGGGATATGTAAAGAAACATAGACTTTTCAAACAGCAAAAGAGCACTGTGTCTAGTATCAATTATTTTCCTTACTTATTAAATGTCCTGTAACCTCCCCTATGCTTTAGTTTTTCATCTGAAAAAAATATGAATGGCAAAGTTGCATGACCACCATTGTCTAGAGCACTGACCCAGGATTATTTTCTCTGTGTATGTTTTCAATGTACCTTTGGCATGCTTCTAAGATGACCAACATAGTATAGTTATTTTCATTACCCATTTCTGTGACTTTCATTGTATAAAGGATTTGGGGTTTTTTCCATCTAAGACAATGCCTTTAAAAGTAGAGAATAGAAGCTTAATATATGTTGTCATGAGATAATGTCAGAATTCCTCACAGAGATTTTTAAACCCTTACCCAATTCATTATATTCTGGTGCTTCTTATGCACTCTGGGTTATGTATGATTTTAAAATGTATGTAAATCTCAGCTTCATTTTTCTTGCAGAAGTCATGGAATGATGAATACTTGCATCACCCCCAGTGTTCCCGTACCGTGTGCTTTACAATGCAACAGAAGTGCACCATTCCCAATGCACGGGCTTTCTATTGTAGGGCAGAAGAAGCTTGAAAATCCTTAGTGGAAATGTCATGGAAGTCATGACCTTTGTAACAAAAGGAGTGAATCTCGTGGCATTTTGGAGCATTCTTGTATTCTAATTGAATATTTCATTTTCTTTTTAAAACACTTTAACCTTTGCTTCCCTACTGTATGTCATATTTTGGCTTCAGTCATTAAAAGAAATTGCAATTTTACTGCTATTTTACCTACAAAATCAGAGATTGAGGATTTTAGTCACTTTGCTGAGATGAGCTTAAGGGTAGAGGGAGGTCAGTGTCAGCACAAATGGCAGACACAGACTTGTGTGTTAACCTTGGATGATATAGCTGTGAGATGTGTTTGCTGTGAAATCTAACATGGCCCAGATATGTTCAAGAACCTCTCTACTTAACACAGAAAAAAAAAGGCATGAAATCCCATCCAACTGTACTAGAAACATACAGTTCCTCCCCTGGTCAACTTGTGCTCTGTTAAAAAATGTAATATCAGTTGGAAACCAATTATCAAGTAACACATCATTACTAAGAGTATCAAGTCTGTTCACAATGTCATCTGGTTTATTACTCTACAAATAAAGACTTGATGGCTGAGTTCCATGATAAATCTGTCTGACTGACACAAATCAGTGCTTATTTTCCAAGATTGGATCTTACAAATAATTAAAAGAATACAATCAAATAAGATGGGCAGGAAAAACAGAAAGAGTTCCAAACACTGAAGGTGATCCCCTCCTATGGCACATAACATTGGGTTCTACTAATACATCTCTTACTTTTTTACAATAAATTTTTACTTTAGCATAATAATAGTTGGTGCATATATTGTCTGAAGAATACAGGAAGCAATAATTGTGTCTACCCACTTGGTACAATGAAAGACAAGGTGTATGCATGTGTGTGAAAATGTTAAAGCAGGATTATCACTGACATTATGCTCCATCTAACAGGATTGGCATGTGTTTACCTGAAAATCACAGAAGGTTTAATACACCCATGCTTTTCTAGGTTCCATTTTTTTAAAATTTTTCTTCCATTGTTGCTGTAGGTGTAGCCCAATTCAGTACACTGACACATGAAAAGACAGATTTTCAAGTTTTAGAGGAGGTTACAAGTGAATCATCAGATTGTTCACACATGGATGATAAAGATGATCCACTGTGGAAAAATGCATATTTTCATAACAGAAGACTAGTGGTGTGGACAGGTGATTGGTGATGATGGAGATGAGGACTTGTCAGCTGTGTGAACCAAAGTTCTCGTGACAGTGAAATGGAGCAAGAATTGACTGACACAGATCTCCTTGATTCAGATGATAAAGAAAGCAGCAATAAGCATGTATTTTATTAGTTGAAATGTTTCAAAATGGTCACACAACCAATAGAATGATACAATGTATTGGATAGAATGTCAGCACTTCCATTCAATGTTGGAAACTGTGACAAATGAAATGCTACAAGATGCTGTGAGATACACAAATTCTGCAATACAAGCAAAGCATTCTGTGTGCACCAATAGTCATATTGCAAAATGTATTTATTACAACATCTCACTAGCTGAACTAAAAGCATTCATAGGTTTACTGTACTTAGGAGAGATTTCTTATGGTAATCGAAGGAATGTAAAAGACTTATGGGAAAGTGATGGATCAAATACAGCATAAAACTTCATGCCCTTGTATATACACGAAGATTTATTATGCTTTCAGTTTAGAAATCTGTCTTGGAACTCAGCCATCAGGTCCTTACCCATGTAGTAGTAAACGAAGTGAAATTGTCAACAGATTTGCTCCTCCCATCTCACAAACTAACAGGAATGTGTCACTTGACAATGAGTTTTGTTTACCAGTTTCCAATTGATATTACATTTGATAAGGGAATACAAGTTGACCTATGCATGAACTACATGCAGGAGTAAAGCAGAAATTCCAAAAGAAATATAGCAATTTCAAAACACAGTTTTATAATACAATCTTTGGATTTACAATATCCTCCTACAGGGCAAAGAAAAACGAACTGGTACTGTTGATGTCAACATTGTGCCATGATGAAAATATTAACAGGGATATCTCAACAAAATGGAAACCTGAGATGAAAATTCTCTATGAGATCAAAAACAAAGTAGATGTTGTAGATGATTTGTGCAGCAACTATGATGCCACTCAAAACACAAATCTCAGGCCAATGGCTGTTTTCCTTCTAAATATGTATATCATAATTAGTTTGCTATACTTTGAAAAGAAAATGATAAGTGTAAAATACCACAGAGAAATTTTCTAGCAGGATTAGGATTGGAACTCATAAGAGATCACTTACAGCAAAGAAAAAACAAAATGTTTCTGCCCAAGAGACTACAAAACTACTATGAAGCATACTGGTGATCTGACAGTAGAACAGTCAGGTGCAGTGTCCAAAGACCTCGTACAAGTGGAAGAAAAGCAGGTGTCCACTGTGCCCTACAGGAAAGATAGGAAAACAAACCATATGGTAAGTGTAAAATACCATATCATATATGCATATATAATATATGCATATATCAGTGTGATATATGCATATGAAGCATGCAATTTTCATGTATGAAGACTGCCTTGGATGTGACAATTGGTGCAAGGTATACTTCTGTGATAACCTTTTGTGTTTACATGATAACCTATATAGGTTTTTATTTTTGACATTATCTCTTAGGTTTTGTAAGCATGTACACAGATGATGTGAAAATGTTGATGTCTATTCTAAGCACTCATTACACATTTGATATTTTATATTCTTTATTCTGTTTTATTGATATGATACTTCCCTGCTAAGTGCACATGGTACAACATAGTAGGCAGCAACCTGAACCTGACTGCTTTGTTCAAACAGCCACTTAAAGAACTGAGCTAGGGGCAAGCCCCCTTATCTTCTTATTAACTACACATTGTATTGCATAATATAAGAACCTCCTAACAAAATAATAAAACCAGTGGGATGACAAAGTTGTCCTGAAAAAAGGCCAGGAAAGCAAACACAAGTGGTGTCAGTATAAGTCATAAGTGTGTATGAAGTATACTATTGCCATGTGTGAAGACTTCCACAGGTGTTATAGTTGAAGTAAAGGTATTTGGTAGAATTCTACTGGCATTTTCATACCAATAGACCAAAGCCTCTGAAACCAGGAGCTAAAATAAAACTTCCCTCCTTTTAAATTGTTTATCTCAGGTATTTTGTTACAATAATAAAAAGTTACAGACTGAGCATGGTGGTGCACACCTGTAATCCCTGCCCTTGGGAGGATGAAAACAAGAGAATCACTATGAGTCCAATCATGTAGTGAGACCCTGCAGACCCTGTAGACTCTGTCCTAAGTACAGAAAAAAAAAATAATGAAAAGTCAACTAGTGAAATTTTCATAAGATTTATAAAGTCTGACTTAAACAATTAGGGCCATTTCAGTTGCAAAAAGAAAATCCATTTTCTATCTTCAATAATCAAATATTTTATATATTTTCCAGTGATCTCTATAACCTTGATAAAAACATTTAGTAATTAAGAACTTTCCTTCTGGTAAGTTTCATTAGTCTATGTCCATAACAGTCTGATTATCACAATTTTAAAAAATTAAACAAGGCTTTTTAAAAAATTTCCTTTCTTGAAAATTCACAGGCCAACTGCTTTAATTCATTCCTTTCTAATATAGAATCAACAGAGAATACTGTCAAGAAAGGAGGTAACTGCTAGTGCTAAAAGTTGTAGAGAGGTTCAATTTTCTTTGAATAATAATTAGATCATTGGTTACTTTAGAAAAATCAATTTTAGGAAAATAATCAAGAAAATTTACTGGGTGTTTGATCAGCAAATAAGAGGAAGACAAATATAAAAACACAAACTAATTTTTTTGGAGCTCATGAAAAACTGAAGGAACACAAAAGATAAAATGGAAACAATTTTTAAAAATTCAGTAGGGAATAAAATGATGTGGACCTGAGGATTAGATACTTGGCTTAAAATATCATTAAAATATTCAGTAAATAAGTGAATAAACTACTTAGTGAATGGATAAAGCAAGGTCCATTGTTTCCCATTGTTTGGTATTATCTGTTCTAATCATAAAATTTTATTACTTTGGACAGTGGAAAATTATACTTTTAATATATATAGTATTCCATAAGAGAAATTAAAACACATATCCTTTGACTTGCAAATACGGAAGTTAAATTAGAAAGCTTTTGACTGATTCTTCTATTCAATGTTGAGCTCTTGAGACATTCATCTCTCTAGCTTAGCCTCGAAATTTTAATGTACATAGTGTAAAATATTTTGTTACGTGAAATATTATCTTAGTCATTTTGTTTTCTCATGCACAACCCTGCGTCTTATACCTGGTGAGCTCTCAGAAAAATATCTGCTTGCCATCTTCCTGCAGATTTTCTAGTTTTCCTGAATTAGAGTTTAATAATAGATGATTATTTCTTGAGCAAAGGACAAACAATTTCAACATAAATCACGGAAATTCTGCCACCAACTGTATCACTGTATGCAAGAGGCTAAGTACCATACACTGCCAGTCAGATTTTTTACAACATGAAGAGTGGGGTCCTCTATTGGGACTACTCTGTTTTTATGTTTTCAACATAAGGTTGGGATTCAATCATGGATATTTTATCAGTTTGAAAAGTAAAGAATGGCAATAATAGAAGGGGATGATTTAACCATTTATTTACTTCTGTGTTTGCTAAACATAACACATATTCTTTTTTTCCTATTGACAAAGAATTCAAAACCTTTACTTTATTCATAGTTTGAATATTCTAATGTCATGAATGTTTTCATATCCCATA
Organism: Octomys mimax; assembly: GCA_002564305.1. Lineage (NCBI taxonomy): Eukaryota > Metazoa > Chordata > Mammalia > Rodentia > Octodontidae > Octomys > Octomys mimax. The sequence continues at coordinate 6,887 of NDGM011074882.1, forward strand.
GACATGGAATAAGTATAAAGGCAGAAAAACCTTTTATAAGGAAATGAAATGTTCTTACCATGTATTTCCTTGATCATATTTACTTTCCTGGGGTAAATTCTCTCTTGATGCTCCCTTTTATGGAAGGTATAAAGAATTAATTTCAGAGAAACACTTCTTTTAATCCTACTATAGTTAAAAGAAAAGAAAAATTCTATCCATTGAACTGTGACATCTGGGGCAGCCAAATAGCTCAGTGGATTAAAGTGCCTGTAAGCAGGCACAGGGCCCAGGGATTCGATCCCCGGGCCTGCAGTGCCAGCACCCCTCTGTGGTGTGCTGAGATGGCAACTGAGACTGGGCGGTGGAATGTGCCTATAATCCCAGCTCTTGGGAGGCTATAAACAGGTGGATCACTATGAATCCATTCTAGTAGTGAGACCCTGAACACCCTGTAGTCCCTTCCCTGAAATACAAAAAAATAAAAAATAAAAAAATAAAAATAAAATAAAATATAGCATCAAATTGCAAATATGATTGCAAAACAGGATTAGGAAAGTTGTGGTTTATATTAATTTTAGTCCATGAAAAGAATGCTCATCAATTGACTTTATTTTTCATTGTGTAGTTTATGATTTTCTGTAAATTATGCTTGAAGGAAAATTCAGCATTCTATGTATGTCCTCTTTAATCCCACATACATGGGAATAGAAACTAAACTTTTAAAGAAAATAAATTGTGAAATGTTATATTTCCATTTAATGTGGATTCCTTTACGTAAATATGCTACCATATTACAGATAGTGCATTACTAATAATAAAACTGAAAGTAATTAAGACCAATTAATGCCATTTATTCACATGACCAAGTAAATTTTATTTGTCTGTTTTTTTATTGGAGCTCTAAGCTAGAAGTCATGACCTACAGTTACAGTACAAATTGCTGCCTGCTGCTGTTAAGACATATGACATCAGAAAACAAGTGCTTTGACAGTCAGCGTTCTTGTACTGGTATGACCTTAGCTAAGTTATTTAGCCTTTCTAGGATTCTATTACCTACGTCAAATGAAGAAATTAAGCAACAATTCCAAGGCTTTCTGTCTCAGAATTTAGTCAAAGATAATTGTTGACTCTCTTGAGTCTAAATTTATAGATTCCCCTGAAATTTATTTATTCTTTTTTCAATTTACGTCTTGAGTAAATTAAGCGCTAGATTTGGTTGACCGTGTCAATGCAATGTACTTCTGTCCCTTTATTAGCACAAGTACTAATTTAATTTAGGCTTGAGCAATTCAGTTTTAATCTTTTAAGGCAAGAGTATATTGAAGGTAATATTGTATTGTATTAAAGGCACATATCCTAAGATTATTTTTATTTTATTTTATGATGTTATTAACCTTTCATAATCATTGCTAAGATTCTATATCTCTATTGGGATTTATAAATTTGCTATAAGCAATGTATTTATCGAGATTTTAGGGGCCCGGGAGATGGCTCAGTAGAATAAGCACTTCCCTGGTAAGCACAAGGGTCTGAGTTCAATCCCCAGTTCCAGGAAAAAAAAAAAAAAAAAAAGGTGATTTGGGGCTGGGGAGATGGCTCAGTGGAATAAGTGCTTCTCTGGAAAGCTCAAGGGCCTGAGTTCAATCCCCAGTTCCACCAAAAAAAAAAAAAAGAAAGAAAAAAGAAAGAAAGATTTTAAAAAGTGTTTGATTTCATGTAACTTCCTTTTTATCAGATAAAAACTAGAAACGTTTTTATTTTTCAAAGTACTTGATTAACAAAAAAGAACAACAGAAATAAAATGGGAAAAATGCAAGATGATGCATAAGCAATTTATTTATTTTTATTTTTATTTTTTACTTTATTTTTTTGCGGAACCGGGCTTGAACTCAGGCCCTTGGCGCTTGCTAAAGAAGCGCTTATTCCACTGAGCCATCTCCCCAGGCCCATAAGCAATTTAAAATGGAAAATACTTTATCAATTAATGAAAGGAAAGAAATGAAACTAAGAAAATAAAGCTGCCCATCATCTCGATTTAATTATGTTATGACCACAGTAAGCATCCTCGTCTGATGGCTTTCTATTCCTGGAAACAAAATAAAAATAAGCAAGTAAAAAGAGGTCAGCATTCCCAAATGCTTTCCTAAGATATTCAATCTATTACTCTTTCTAAGAAACCTTTAAAAAAGAAACTTTTTACTATAGTGTAAACATGAGTGCAAACTACTATATTTAATACTAATGAGAATGTACCAAATGCGGCAATGATGTTGATAAGACCTCCTACCCTTTTAGTTCGGCTGTACCAGAAAAGTTCTCTAGAGACAGAGCACGTGGAAATGAGGTAAAACTCCACCGTAGCATCAGCACGTGAGGTAAGGAGGAGTCTCGTTATAGGCTTTCCTAGCTCCATCCAGAGAAAAGGGTATCTGGCATTAATAATGCGAGCTAGGGCTGAGCCTCTGCATAAGCAGCTACACTGGTGAGTGGAGTAAAGGCTCTGCTGCCATCATTCAAAGCCATTTGTGCAGCAGATATTGAATACGACTCTTTCCTTAGGCTACATTTATATACTCTTTTGGTCTATAGCATAGCACAGCCCAGGAAGGACCAGTTCCAGCTGGAAAGTGAAAGTCAAGTCTGTATCTGAAGTACAGGCTGCTGACATGATCTCGTAAGGTGCGAAAATATAGTAAGGCCTCAACAAAGAATTCATAGACAATTCTACCAGAAAAAAATTCTAATATGGAATTTTGTGTTCCAAAAGTTTGTGTGACATGTTTGTAACTCTGAATATGTTTCTGGGCAGAATGAAATTTTCATACAGTGATGAAATTCCCAGGCATGTTAGAACTTGTCAATTGTAGGGACGGCTATTTCCTTCATCATTTCATTTATTCATTAATTTGTTTGTTCATTCATCAAAAACGTAAGCATTTACTATGTGTAAACACAGAAGGTACTGAAGTAATATAAATTTCTAATTTTCTAATCACTAAGACAATTCAATATTTCACAGCATCATGTACAATTGTATTTCTCATCCATATTTCAGTGAAAATGTGCTGTGATATAAACAGTAAAGTAACTAGTGATTAAAAACTCACCCTTAGTGAAGTGCTTTTTAATGGTTCCCTACAAATAGAAGTGTCTCTCAGGTTTGATGGAAAGAAGATAGTCTTAGAGGCTAGGGTCATGTTTGCTGTTTAGAAGAAGAGAAGCATGTAGGTGAATTTATAAAAATAAAGTAGTAAATCTCAAAATTTCTGAATCTAAGACCAAAAGATTATTTTGTTTTCTCTACTCTGAGGACTCTGGAAATAGATGGACATGAATCTTTGACTAACCTCATATATGAAGTAAAAGGCTAAACAAATCAACAAAATTTCAAAATAGCTATGTTTGGGTTCCCTTTGCTGCTGGTAACACATGGCAACGCATATAATTGCAACTTTGGGGTGTACTGACTAACTAGGTCACAATTGCTTGTATTGATAACCATTTGTATTCAATTTCTAAAGTGTATTTTAAAACTTTAGGTTGGGGCCGGCCAAATATCTCAGGGGATTAAAGCACCTGCAAGCAGGCACAGGGGCTGGGGGTTCAATCTCCTAGCCTGTTGCTGTGCCAGCCCTGCCCCAGGGACGCACTGAGACAGCAATTGAGACTGGGTATGGTGGCATGTTCCTGAAATCTCAGGTCTTAGGAGGCTGTAAACAGGCAGATCTACTAGTGAGACCCTGAACACCCTGTAAACCCTTACCTAAAATTAAAAAAAAAAAAATTAAAAAAAAACCCTTTTAGGGTTGAATAAAGATTGCTTTTCATCTTCCTCTTTGACCGATGATGAGTATCTCATTGAGTGTTTCTTTAAAGAATAATTTTTCATTATTTGTACTTTAGTATTTTTGATGTCCACTGTACTAAATCAAGCTCCCTAGCAAGATCCAAGAACTGTAATTATGTTTCAATTGCCTTTATGTTCACACTGTTCTCAACCGTTCTTATTTCCAACCTCACTTAAATCTGTAGAATTTTCTAGTTCTCTTAGCCTCTTAGTTATCTTATGATCTTTAGGAGGATTTCTACCTGTTTAGATAACATAGTTGTTATGGTTTGTGTCTAGTTGTCCCCCCAAAGCCTCATGCAGTCATAGGGTGGGG